>JARQOD010007573.1:0-38768 GCA_033576555.1 Oophaga sylvatica | reverse complement strand
AAAAAAAAAAAAAAAAAAAATAAAAAAAAAAAAAAAAAAAAAAAAAAAATAAAAAAAAAAAAAATTTTAAACATCCTTGCTTTGCTCGTCGCTTTTGTATTTTTGTTTGATTTTCCTGCATGCACCCATAAAAAATCCCCAACCTCGGTTTTTTAATCACGCAGACCCACTACCCCTCCCAAGATATAGTTTCATTAAGGCCCGGGAGTCAACTGGAAAAAAAGGGCGACTGAAATTGGATGAAATATGATTGCAGTGGGACCTTTTAAAATTATGGAGCAGCTCCCGTTTTTAGTTTTTTTGGGGTCCTTTTTTAAATCCGAGTGCTCGCGCATGCTGCTTTCACGATTGGGGTCGACTATCCCCAATGCAGTCTATGGGGCGATGAAAATTCGGATTTCAAAGGACTGCACGTTGACTTTCGATTTAAACCACCCGGGGTCCTTTAGAAAGCCGGCATTTTATCCCCCGCTTTAAAATGAAAAAACCATGACAGGGGTTTTAATAAAGAATAAAACAACTTTTTTCATATAAATACATAAATTTTAAACATTGGACTATAATACATTTTTTTATGTTCATCACTTTTACAAATGTAAAAGCCGCTAATTCAAATTTCCGCTTTTGTGAAAGACGAACCCGACATGAAATGACACTTTTACATCGTTAAACCCTTCATTTTTTGTATTTTTTATTGTGTGACGATACTGCTCGTAAAAAAAATAAAAACGGTCGGAAAGGGGATCGCCCATATCACTAAAAAATCGGGCTTATCCCATTTCCATACCCGGGGCCCCGTAATTAGGGAAAAAAAATATTGCAACAAAAAAAAAACCCTTTTTTTCCTTGTAAACATAAAAACACCGATTACTTTAAAATTTTTAAAAACATTCATTTTACAAATTATAATACATTATGTATAGTTTATACAATTTACATAGTAAAAAATCCCTTATTCAATTTTCCGGGGAAAACGGGTTCTTGAAAAAACAGAAGCCCCGGGGAAAGAAATGACACTTGGTGTACATAGGGTTAACCATGTCTTTTCATGTCGTTTGCAATCTGATTTGCACAAACAATTACTGTCAGTATTCCGGGTTTTCTAGGTAACTTTGTCAATGATTTTGCCCTTTGTTAAAATGGAGTTTGCTGTTTTGTGTGCCCTACTTCCTGTTCGTTTGTTTAAAGCCTGGCTCAGGTGTTGGCTTCACTGCTGGAATATTCTGCTTCCGTTTCCCTGCAACCCAGCTGCTTTGTTCCTCACAGATCTTTTGTGTATTTACCAGGAAAGTGCATAACCTTATCTTCAGGTGTTTCTCAGCCACAGCAGTTTCTACCCATGGCTCTGGACATTCTCTGCATATGTAAGTTGTACAAAGTACTGTGTTATCACTAAACTGTTGACTTGGGAATTTAACCCTTGGTTCACTCCATCTGATAAGAACTGTGTTTCTGAACTGTTGCTGTTTAACCCTTTGTGCATTACCTCTGGTGAGAGCTGTTGGAACTGTTACTGGAACCTTACTGACATATGAACTTGTTGTTGGACTTCACTGAATTAAGCCACAACTGAGATTAACTTGTTCCTGGACCTCCCTGTGTTTTCTGCATACCTGGATCTGACTCTTCACACACCAGCAGTGTGTAAATCCAGCCACGTTATCTGTGCATCAGACTTACCTTGTGGTCACATTTGTGTGAGGACTCCGTCGTAAGAACTTTACCACCCTCGCTATAGAGGTTCAAAGACTTATATATCCGGATTCATATAACTGGACTTGTGTATATATATATGGACTCATTGCATGTCACTACGGGTTGTTTGAATATTGTTTTTGGGTGTTTTGCTGTTTCACAAATACATTATTTGCATTCAAGGAAACCCGTCTCTGATTGTTCATTGCCCCACGCTATCAGAATCCTCGAGTTCCTACAATAGTATTACAGGATATTCCAGCCTAAAAAAGAGGATTCTGCTGGGGCAATGACGGAGACACGGGCAGACAAATTGTTCACCATAGTTAACTCCTTGCAGCAGGAGGTGGCGGCTGCACTCAATCAGATTAGAGACTTGGAGTCTCGGGTTAACCACAATGCACAGGGGTTTGGTCAGGCTCTCCAAGATCTACGTTCTAGGTTAGGAGTCCTGGAGGCCTTACCTACTGAACCTACCTCATCCACCAGTATGCCCAAATTGCCTCCATTCCGTTTTAATGGTGACCGAAGTCAATTCCGTGGGTTTGTTAATCAATGTATATTATTTTTTGATGTACATGCCTCCTACTACCGGTCTGATAGATCTAAGGTTCTATGTATTATTATGTTGTTGACATCACGTGCACTGGCTTGGGCAAATCCTATGGTTGAAAGTCATGATACCCGTCTAAATAATTTGGACAATTTTCTGGCAGCCATGGCGCAAATGTTCGACGATCCCAACCGCCGTGCTACCGCTGAATCTGCCTTGCTTTCCTTACGCCAGGGGAAACGGTCAGTCATAGAATATGTTACTGAATTTAAAAGGTTAGTGGTGGACACCCAGTGGGAAAACAATGCTTTATTACCAATCTTTAGGAAAGGTTTGTCAAATGCAATCAAGGATGAGCTAGCTCGTTCAGAGTCTCCACAGGAGTTTGAATTGTTTATACAGCACTGTGTACGTATTGATATCCGTTTAACTGAACGCAGACAAGAAAAATGGGCCGCTGTAAATCGCATTACTAATTACTCTCTTCCGTCCAGGGAAACCACAGGCAAAAACCCGCGAGAGGCTGAGGAGGTGCCTATGCAGGTGGACTCACTGCAGAGATGTGAGAATAATGAACGCCGCGAACACCGTCTCCGTGAGCGCTTATGTTTCTATTGTGGTCAATCGGACCATTTCCTCATCAATTGTCCTAAATGTCCTAGGCGACCAAACAAGGTGTTGGCGGTAGTAGGGGATTATGATAACACAGACGCTGAGTCTGAAGTTTCGGAAACCAGTCTACATCTAGATGCGGTTTTTCCCCCAATACTGATGCCGACTTCCCCTAAAGATCAAGGGGAGAAATATTCACATTGTTCTCTTCCTATACAGATTCAGTGGGAGGAACAGTGGATATCAAGTTCTGCCATGATAGACTCTGGAGCAGGTGGGAATTTCATGGATTCTTCTTTTGCAAAGGAACATGGTATAAAGACACAACTAAGAGCTTCACCAATCACTATGGAAACGGTGGATGGTTCCCCATTAGTTTCTGGACCAGTAGATCGGGAGACAGTGCCTCTGGAGTGTAAGATGGAACCAGACCATCAAGAAACACTTTCATTCATGTTAATATCTTCTCCTCATTTTCCTGTAATTTTAGGAATTCCCTGGTTACGGTCACAAAATCCAATCATCAATTGGGAAACCAAGGAGATAACCTTTCTCCCGAAGTGCAGTTCTACCATCAGTCCAACTGTAGCGGCTCCAGTTACCCAGAACTTGGAAGAGGTGATACAGGTACCTACTCTCCCTCTGATATATCAGGAATTCTCAGACATTTGTGATAAAAGGAAGGCAGATCAACTTCCCCCACATAGACCGTATGACTGCCCTATAGAATTGCTTCCTGGAGCAGCGATTCCTTTCGGCCATGTTTACCCGTTGGCGGCTCCGGAATTAAAATCTTTACGAGAGTATATAGATGAGAATTTAGCCAAGGGGTTTATCCGACCATCTTCTTCACCAGCGGGAGCTCCAATATTCTTTGTAAAGAAGAAGGATGGTACTCTAAGACCCTGCATTGACTACCGGGAGTTAAATAAGGTAACCATTCGTAACAGGTACCCGTTGCCCCTAATTCCAGAATTGTTGGAAAGAGTTCGCCAGGCCAAAGTATTTACCAAATTAGATCTTCGTGGGGCATATAATTTACTCCGTATACGGCCCGGAGACGAATGGAAGACAGCTTTTAGATGCCGGTATGGACATTTTGAATATTTGGTGATGCCATTCGGACTCTGTAACGCTCCTGCTGCTTTTCAACATTTAGCCAACGACATTTTCAGGGATTTATTGGACCAATATGTGGTAATTTACCTTGATGACATCTTAATCTTTTCTGACTCCTTACAGGAACATCAGGAACATGTCAAGACCGTACTTAGACGTTTGAGAGATAATCATTTGTACATCAAACTCGAAAAGTGTGAGTTCCATTGTTCTGAAATTCAATTTTTAGGCTATGTTATCTCGCCTCAGGGATTGAATATGGAGTCCAGCAAGATCCAGGCAATCTTGGACTGGCCGGTACCAGGAAACATTAAGGAGGTACAGCGATTCATTGGCTTTGCTAACTTTTATAGACGGTTTATCCGAAATTTTTCAGAAATTGTCCGTCCCATCACTCTCCTCACCAAGAAGGGGAAGAAGTTTGAATGGTCTTCGCAAGCTCAGGAAGCCTTTGATCGCCTGAAGGGTTGTTTTACCACGGCTCCAATATTGATGCATCCGGATCCTGCACAGCCTTTTATCGTGGAGGTGGACGCGTCTGACTGTGCATTGGGAGCTATCCTCTCACAACGTACCGGAGACAAAGGTTTGCTGCACCCGTGTGCCTTCTTCTCTCGTAGGTTATCTTCTGCAGAACTTAACTATGATGTGGCAGATAAGGAACTTTTGGCAATTATTTCTGCCTTTAAGGAATGGAGACACCATTTGCAGGGGGCAACTCAGCAGGTAGTAGTACTCACGGATCATCGCAATTTGGAATTCCTTAAGTCTGCCAGGTGTCTTTCTCCTCGACAAGCTAGGTGGAGTTTGTTCTTGAACCAGTTTAATTTTATTATTTCGTACCGCCCAGGTTCACGTAATGGGAAAGCTGACGCATTATCCCGAATCCATACCGTGGATTCCGTGCCTGGGACCCCGTCGAAGACCATCTTGTCGGAGGCCAATTTCGTTGGAGTGCTCCGGAACCGGGACTTGTGGCAGGAGATCAAGCTGGCCTATGACGGTGACGTATTTCTTGCAGCTCCACCTGACAATGTGAATCTTGTCCTTCGGAATGGTGTGTGGCTTAGAGATCGATGTATTTATGTCCCAGAGGCTGTAAGACTTCGAGTTCTCAAATTGGTCCACGACTCTAAATTGGCTGGTCATAGGGGGGTACAGAAGACGCAGGAATTGTTAACTCGTTTTTTTTGGTGGCCTACCTGCTTGAAGGATGTGAATGACTATGTCCGCTCTTGTGAAGTTTGTGCCCGGTACAAGGTTCCTCGCATTTCACCTACTGGTCTTCTTAAACCGCTACCTGTACCGTCTCGCCCTTGGGGGTCTATTTCGATGGACTTTATTGTGGAGTTACCCACCTCTGGTGGAAAAAATACTATTTTGGTGGTAGTAGATCGTTTAACGAAAGCTGCTCATTTCATTCCGTGTGCTGGTCTTCCCTCAGCTACAGAGACAGTAGATCTAGTTATCCAGAACATTTTCCGGCTGCATGGGGTACCAGATGACATCATTTCTGACCGGGGAATACAATTTACCTCTAGATTTTGGAAAGGATTTTGTTCTGCGCTCCACATTAATGTTTGCTTGTCTTCTGCATACCATCCTCAGACCAACGGGCAGACCGAACGGACAAATCAAACCTTGGAGCAATATCTACGCTGTTACGTCAGTCATTTGCAGGACGATTGGCTGAAGCTACTTCCTCTAGCGGAATTTTCGTACAACAACTCCCAAAGCAGTTCCACGAAGGTAACGCCTTTTTTTGCCAACCTGGGTTATCATCCAAGTATTTTGCCTAGGTCTCCGGTTACGATTTCGGTACCAGCGGTTGAAGACAGAGTGACGGCGTTGCAACGTAATCTTGAAGTTTTGAAGGACTCCCTGACCACAGCACAGGAGCGTTACAAGAAGTCGGCCGATAGATTCCGGAAACCAGCACCTATGTATAAGGTAGGAGACTCAGTTTGGTTGTCCACCAAGAATCTAAAATTGGGTGTTCCTTCGCAGAAATTGGGACAGAAATTCATCGGTCCATTCAAGATCACTGGGATTGTGAGCTCTGTTGCCTGTCGGTTGAAGCTACCACGGACTTTAAAGGTACACCCAGTATTTCATGTTTCCTTATTAAAACCAGTCTCTCCTAACACGTTTCAGGGACGTATCGTACCTCCCCCTCCACCAGTGTTGGTTGATGGCGAAGAACAATTCGTGGTACAGGATATTGTTAATTCGAGACTTCATAGAAACCGGCTTCAGTATCTAGTTAGATGGCAAGGTTACTCTCCTGAAAATGATTCTTGGGAACCAGTAAGTAACATCAATGCGCCTCTGAAGATTGCTCAGTTTCATCGGAGATACCCGGACAGGCCTGGTCCAGGACCGTCCGGAGGCCGTCTTTAGGGGGGGAGTAATGTCAGTATTCCGGGTTTTCTAGGTAACTTTGTCAATGATTTTGCCCTTTGTTAAAATGGAGTTTGCTGTTTTGTGTGCCCTACTTCCTGTTCGTTTGTTTAAAGCCTGGCTCAGGTGTTGGCTTCACTGCTGGAATATTCTGCTTCTGTTTCCCTGCAACCCAGCTGCTTTGTTCCTCACAGATCTTTTGTGTATTTACCAGGAAAGTGCATAACCTTATCTTCAGGTGTTTCTCAGCCACAGCAGTTTTTACCCATGGCTCTGGACATTCTCTGCATATGTAAGTTGTACAAAGTACTGTGTTATCACTAAACTGTTGACTTGGGAATTTAACCCTTGGTTCACTCCATCTGATAAGAACTGTGTTTCTGAACTGTTGCTGTTTAACCCTTTGTGCATTACCTCTGGTGAGAGCTGTTGGAACTGTTACTGGAACCTTACTGACATATGAACTTGTTGTTGGACTTCACTGAATTAAGCCACAACTGAGATTAACTTGTTCCTGGACCTCCCTGTGTTTTCTGCATACCTGGATCTGACTCTTCACACACCAGCAGTGTGTAAATCCAGCCACGTTATCTGTGCATCAGACTTACCTTGTGGTCACATTTGTGTGAGGACTCCGTCGTAAGAACTTTACCACCCTCGCTATAGAGGTTCAAAGACTTATATATCCGGATTCATATAACTGGACTTGTGTATATATATATGGACTCATTGCATGTCACTACGGGTTGTTTGAATATTGTTTTTGGGTGTTTTGCTGTTTCACAAATACATTATTTGCATTCAAGGAAACCCGTCTCTGATTGTTCATTGCCCCACGCTATCAGAATCCTCGAGTTCCTACAATAGTATTACAATTACATCAGTCTATGTGTGCAAAATTTCACACCTGTAGGGGTTAATTAAAGGTGTAAATTCGTTGTAAAAAAACCTGACTTTTTTGCTACGAATTTACACCTTTAATTAACCCCTACAGGTGTGAAATTTTGCACACATAGACTTATGTAATTGTTTGTGCAAATCAGATAGCAAAGGACAGGAAAAGACATGGTTAACCCTATGTACACCAAGTGTCATTTCATGTCGGGTTCTGCATTTTCACAAAAGCCGTCAATTGAATTAGCGGCTATTATACTATGTAGAAGTGTATGAACTATAAATATAAATATATATATATGTGTCACAAATTCAATGACATGTATATATATATATATATATATGAGGTGTAAAATTGTTTAAAAAAAATGCGTGGGCTCCCGCCCTATTTTCGCAACCAGACAGACAAAGCCAGCGAATGGGGGCAGATAATAATAGCCCAGAGAGGGACCATTATTTTTGGCCCCCACTGGCTACTAACATCTGCCCCCAGACACCCCAGAAAAGACAAATCTATAATTAGATTCGCCCTTTCTGGCACTTTGCCCGTCTATTCCCATTGCCCTGTAGCGGTGGCGAATGAGTTAATATGGGGTTAAAGCCACATTGCAATTGAAAGGTGACCTTAAGCCAGGTTAATAATTGAGAGCTGTCAATTAGACAACTATCAATTATTAATCCTATTGCATGAAATAAAAATAAAACACACACACTTTAATTAAAAATCATTTTAATGAAATAAAGACACATGTTTTTGACCATCTTTTATTTGACTGCAAAAACCATTTCCTGTAATAAAAATAAAATAAAAAAGCAAAATTATTCTTACCTATCCCATGCACAGTCAGGTCCCACGGTGTAATCCTTCAGAAAGGGTTAATGTTTACTGCAGGGACCGCAGCTAATGCTGCAGCCTCACAGTAAACCCCCAAATTAATGAGTTCCTCTCCTGGCTGACAGGAGAGGAAGTGGAAAGCTTAATTGATTGCTTTCCACTTTCACTTCAGGTCAGCCAGGGACACAATCAGTGACGTCAGAGGGAACTGATTAACAAAAATAGGGGTTTCCTTCGAATAAAAAATGGCGTCGGGTCCCCCCTATTTTTGTTAACCAGCCTGATGAAGCAGACCGCTGAGGCCTGGATTTTCAGGCTGTTAAGGAGCCAAGATCCATGGACCTTGCCAGCCTGATAATACCAGGCCACAGCAGTCTGCATATCTTGGCTGATTAACAAAAATAGGGGATCCCCTCGAAAAAAATTGGCGTGGAGTCCCCCCTATTTTTGTTAACCAGCCAGATGAAGCAGACCGCTAAGGCCTGGATTTTCAGGCTGTTAAGGAGCCAAGATCCATGGACCTTGCCAGCCTGATAATACCAGGCCACAGCAGTCTGCATATCTTGGCTGATTAACAAAAATAGGGGATCCCCTCGAAAAAAATTGGCGTGGGGTCCCTCCTATTTTTGTTAACCAGCCAGATGAAGCAGACCGCTGAGGCCTGGTTTTTCAGGCTGGTAAGGATCCAATATCCATGGACCTTGCAAGCCTGATAATACCAGGCCACAGCAGTCTGCTTAGCTTGGCTGGTTAACAAAAATAGGGGATCCCCTCGAAAAAAAAAACGGCGTAGGGGTCCCCCTATTTTTGTTAACCAGCCCAGTAAAATGCAGACTGCTGCGGCCTGGTATTAAAAGACTGTCAAGGCCCATGGATTTTGGCCCTCAACAGCCTGATAATACCAGGCTACAGCAGCCCCACATTTGGCGCATCAAAAGATGTGCCAATTGTGGCACTTTACCCGGCTCTTCCCACTGCCCTGTAGCGGTGGCAAGTGGGGTAATAAGGGGTTAATGTCACCGTTGATTGCACGGTGACAATAAGCCCGGTTAATAATGGAGAGGTGTCAATAAGACACCGATCCATTATTAATCCCAAAGTTATTAAATGTATAAAAAAAAGACAAAGCAAGAAAAAAGTCTTTTAATGAAATAAAAGAGACAACACAGTTTTCATTAATTTTATTATACACTCATTCCTGCGACGCCATCGATCTCCTGTAAAAAAAGAAAAAAAACAAACCAACAGTATACCACCTGTCCGACGCAGTCCATAGTAACGACAGTCCCACGACGATCCAGCTCTGCTACATCGCAATGACAGGCAGAGCCTGTCATCGCAACGCAGCACAGCTGATTGCCTGCTTCCCCGGCGGTCACGTCATCGGACTGACTGCTTTACGGCCGGGATTACCCAGCAGTCAATGCAGTTATCGCGAGAAACTGCATGTGACCGCCGGGGAAAGATGATGGCGGCCATGAAGCAGTCCAGCCCGTGACCGCCGGAGATCTTCTGCCAGGTAAGTGCCGCTGACTCCTGACAGACCCGACCGACGGACACTGACAGTGACAGTGACAATCCCGATTCCGGTATCCGATAAGACGAAAATATCGGAACTAAGTATCGAAAGGCCGATAGAGCTAATATCGGCCGATACCCGATACTTGCGGTATCGTATCGCTCAACACTAATTTTGATATATGGTTTTCACTAACAATTACATGAGTGTATGTGTGTGAAATTTCACACATGTAGGGGTTAATTAAAGGTGTAAATTTGTTGTAAAAAAATGCGTGGGCTCCCGCTGTATTTTCTCCACCAGACAGACAAAGCCAGCGAGTGGGGGCAAATAAAAATAGCCCAGGGAGGGTGCATTTATTTTGTGCCCCCCCGGCTACTAACATCTGCCCCCAGACACCCCAGAAAAGGCAAATCTCTAATTAGATTCGCCCTTTCTGGCACTTTACCTGTCTATTTCCATTGCCCTGTAGCGGTGGCGAATGGGTTAATAAGGGGTTAAAGCCACCTTGCAATTGAAAGGTGACTTAAAGCCAGGTTAATAATTGAAAGTTGTCAATTTGACAACTCTCAATTATTAATCCTATTGTATGAAAGTAAAAAAAACACCCACATTAATTATTAATCCTTTTAATTAAATAAAGACACAGTTTTGGACCATAATTTATTGCTAAGCTCTAATCCCCTGAATGAATCAGTTCCTCTCCTGGCGACAGGAGAGGAAGTAATTATTGTGTGAAGCTTAATTGATTGCTTCCCACTTTCACTTCAGGTCAGGTCAGGGTGACCTGACCTGAAGTGAAAGTGGGAAGCAATCAATTACGCTTCACACATTAATTACTTCCTCTCCTTTCGCCGGGAGAGGAACTGATTCATTCAGGGGGTAACAGCTCAGCAGGCAGCATTAGCTGCCTGCTAGCTGTAACCTGTTAACCCTTTCTGATGGATTACAGCGTGGGACCTGACTGTGCATCGGATAGGTAAGAATCCTTTTGCTTTTTTATTTTATTTTTATTACAGGAAATGGTTTTAGCAGGAAAATAAAAGATGGTCAAAAACTGTTTGATTATTTCATTAAAATGATTTTTAATTAAAGTGTGTGTGTTTGATTTTTCTTTCATACAATAGGATTAATAATTGATAGTTGTCTAATTGACAGCTCTCAATTATTAACCTGGCTTAAAGTCACCTTTCAATTGCAAGGTGGCTTTAACCCCTTATTAACCCATTCGCCACCGCTACAGAGCAATGGGAATAGACGGGCAAAGTGCCAGAAAGGGCAAATCTAATTATAGATTTGCCTTTTCTGGGGTGTCTGGGGGCAGATGTTAGTAGCCAGGGGGGGCACAAAATAAATGCACCCTCCCTGGGCTATTATTATTTGCCCCCACTCGCTTGCTTTGTCTGTCTGGTGAAGAAAATACAGCCGGAGCCCACTTATTTTTTTTCAACAAATTTACACCTTTAATTAACCCCTACATGTGTGAAATTTCACACACATACACTCATGTAATTGTTAGTGAAAACCATATATCAAAATACATGAAATGACATGGTTAACTGTATGTAAACCATGTGTCATTTCATGTCGGGTTCAGGAATTTCACAAAAGCCGGCAATTGAATTGGCGGCTATTACAGTATGTACTGTAGAAGTGTATGAACTATAAATATATGGATATATGTATGTCACAATGACATGTATATATATATATATGTTCTATGTGTATATATCTATTCTATTTTTTGTGATTTAAATAATATTCATTTGGATCCATTATATGTCCGTTTTGCAAGCCTGTGAGAAAATCTCGCAAGTCGGATGTAAATGGGATGTTACAACTATGGTCAGATGCGACTAAATCGCATCTTTCCAGGAAAATCGGATGCCAGACGGATGTCTGTTCATTACATTTTGGTCCGATAATCGACCGACTAAAACGGTCCGATTTTTTGTAGTTGTGTGTGACTCCGGCCTAAGAGAGGATTCACATTAGGTTCCCATACAGATGAAGCAGAGGAGTAGCTAGGGTTTCAGTTTAGGGGGGGCGAAACTTCTGAGTGGGCCCCTAACCAGAGAACCTCAGCAAATGACCGCTCTGTTGACAAAAATAATCTATATATAAAAAGACCAATATTGATATCACCACCATATGGTCAGTGGTAAATAATACCAGTCCTACAGAGCATATAATAGATTACAGCAGAGTTACAGATAATGACTTACAGCTAATGTTCTTTCTGATGGAATTGTTCACTTTTCATATCTTTTCCATCTGGCCCAGACCGACATGACGACTCCTCCTGCCAGGACTCGGCTGCAGAGAATACAACAAAGACACGTTTCACTTCTCATATTGTCAGCACTGTCATAGTCACTAATTGGACTATTCTCAACCTTCACAAACTCCTCATCCTGCTGATACCCCAATACTGAGCTGCTGCTGCCATATGTGTCCCTATTACTGCTCCTGATACCCCAATGCTGAGCCGCTGCTGCTGTATGTGTCCCTATTACTGCACCTGATACCCCAATACTGAGCCTCTGCTGCCGTATTGTCCCTATTAGAGTTGAGCATTCCGATACCGCAAGTATCGGGTATCGGCCGATATTCGCTGTATCGGACTTTAGATACTTAGTTCCGATATTTTCCATATATCGTATACCGTAATCGGAAGTTCCCATAATTCTTTGAGAGGCAATGTGATTTTAGTCAGCCAATGAGGAATCCTAAGAAGTGTGGGCACATCCTGTACTGCTGCGGTCATGTTAACTAATGGCATGGCTGTGATTGGATGCTGAAATGATGTCAGAATGCACTATAAAAGGCGCCGCCGCCATTTTAGCGTCACTGTGCTGTGAATTCAGTTAGGGACAGAACGCTGCTCTGCTGACTCTGAGGGACAGATAGAGATTGCGATTTTGTGTACTGTGCTTTAGGCAGGCTAGTTTAACAACCACTGTGTAAAGCTTCCTTTAGCCTTGCACTGTTGTTTTCACAGCTCTGCAAGGTCTGTGTGTGAGTGCAGGTGACGCGCTGCAGTTTGCTCTGCATCCAACGCTGTTTGTAGGCATCTGCACGTGTCACTCACAGACTCTTTTTTTTTTTTTCTTTAGTGTAATTCTTGCAGCTCCATTCAATTGAAATTATAGTGTGACGTGCTTCCATCCGTATCCAATACATTGGTTGCAAACACTATAGAAGTCCACAAATGAGCCTTTCAAGATAGTGACCAGTTGTGTGCACTGCAGTGTTCACTCTAGTCTGTGATATTTTTTTTTTTGGTGAGTGCAGATCACGCTCCAGTTAGTTCTTAAACCACTGCTGGTTATAGTCTGCTGAACGTGTGTCACTGCCTCATCCTTGTCATTTTTCTATAATTGTTGCTGCTCCATTCTATTTCAAATAACTCCAATCTATTAGTGTGACGCGCTTCCATCCGTATCCAATACATTGGTTGCAAACACTATAGAAGTCCACAAAGGAGCCTTTCACAGATAGTGACCAGTTGTGTGCACTGCAGTGTTCACTCTAGTCTGTGATATATATTTTTTTTGCTGAGTGCAGATCACGCTCCAGTTAGTTCTTAAACCACTGCTGGTTATAGTCTGCTGAACGTGTGTCACTGCCTCATCCTTGTCATTTTTCTATAATTGTTGCTGCTCCATTCTATTTCAAATAACTCAAATCTATTAGTGTGATGCGCTTCCATCCGTATCCAATACATTGGTTGCAAACACTATAGAAGTCCACAAAGGAGCCTTTCACAGATAGTGACCAGTTGTGTGCACTGCAGTGTTCACTCTAGTCTGTGATATATATTTTTTTTGCTGAGTGCAGATCACGCTCCAGTTAGTTCTTAAACCACTGCTGGTTATAGTCTGCTGAACGTGTGTCACTGCCTCATCCTTGTCATTTTTCTATAATTGTTGCTGCTCCATTCTATTTAAAATAACTCCAATCTATTAGTGTGACGCGCTTCCATCCGTATCCAATACATTGGTTGCAAACACTATAGAAGTCCACAAAGGAGCCTTTCACAGATAGTGACCAGTTGTGTGCACTGCAGTGTTCACTCTAGTCTGTGTATATATATTTTTTTTGCTGAGTGCAGATCACGCTCCAGTTAGTTCTTAAACCACTGCTGGTTATAGTCTGCTGAACATGTGTCACTGCCTCATCCTTGTCATTTTTCTATAATTGTTGCTGCTCCATTCTATTTCAAATAACTCAAATCTATTAGTGTGACGCGCTTCCATCCGTATACAATACATTGGTTGCAAACACTATAGAAGTACACAAAGGGGCCTTTCACAGCTAGTGAACAGTTGTCTGCAGTGTTCACTGCAGTCTCTGCGGAATAACAACACTTAGGCCTTTTAACTTTTCTGACTTTCTTTATCAATCTACCAAGATGAAGAAGGCAGGGAGTAAGGCACGTGGTCGTGGCCGTGGAGTTTCAGCAGGGAGAGGACGTGGGGATTCTGTGGCTGCTGCCGCCCCCAGTGACACAGCATCCACCAGTTTTCCCCGTGAGCGTTCCTTTATGTGCAGTTTTGTAGGAGCTCGGCGTACCCCCCTGCTGCGGGAAGAACAAATTGAAGCCGTTGTTGGTTGGATGGCAGCCAATGCATCGACTTCAATTGCTTCCACCTCCTCTCAGGACCACAACACTGTTGAGCAACCATCTGTCTGTTCACCGCCTGTCAAATTGCCCAGGCAGTCAGAGAGTTCTGAACTGGAGCCAGCTGAGTCTCTGCTTTTGTTCTCAGAATCTGTTGGCTTGCAAACAGGGGCCCAGCCAAGCAGCATTCTGGAATGTGAAGAAGAGGGAGTATGCAGTGATGCGCAACAGCTGTGTCTCTCTGAATCAGAAGAGGCGGGTGAGCCAGTGCCGATGGTCAGCACACCGCAGAACGCATCTGATGATGATGAGACTCAGGTGCCAGTTTCTGTTGAGCATGGTGCTGGCCAGACCACCCAACAGCAGAAGGTGTTGGAAGAGGGTAGTGGAGATGATGAGGTCCAAGACCCAACATGGCGTGAGGGACAGGAAGGTGGTGGGAGCAGCTCTGAGGATGAGATTGTCCCAACAGTACAAACAGGAGGGAGATGTAGGCTGCAGCCTCGGTTGCCTCTAGCCTCCAGTTTGGCACCTGTTAGGAGCAGTTCTCTTCCAAAAGTCAAAATGGGCGCTCCCAGGACTTGCACTGCGTGGTCCTTTTTTGACAGACTTGCAGATGATATTTGCTATGTTAAATGCAAGCTGTGTAAGCAAAAAGTAAAAAGAGGTAAAAATTGCAGTAACCTCAATACCACAAATATGTGGAAACATGTGCGGACAAAGCACGTAGTTGAGTTACAAAGATACACTGGAGATGTAGGCCAACCTACAGCAGCACCTACATCTTCAGGTCGTGTTGGAGCCTCTACCTCCAGCTCACACACAGCTGGTTCTGCTTCCTCACAGGATCGCCATGGAAGAACCTCGGTCACTGTTGTCCAGAGACAAAGTGTTATTCCACCCACAGCAGCAAGTTCCCTGTCATCTTCACACTCCCAGGCCACAAAACAGCCATCGGTACCACAGGCATGGGATAAAAGACAACACAGAAGAAAAGAAAACGATCAACAAATCCCAAATAGTGTAAATAGAAAATATTTTATTAAATTATCAAACAGGGGAGCAAAGAGGAACGACACTGTGCCAATTTACATATGTGGGAACAGGGACGCATAGAGGATAACAAATGGTAAAAATTATATATATGGATGAATATAAATCCTAGACCTGACATAATAGTATGCCATCATGTTAAACTTGTGAGCGATGGTTATTAGGCTGAAGTCAGCAACTATGTAATACACCACAAGTTATATATCAGGATGGAAACGCTAGCAAGACAGTACAAATGTACAAAATGGTATAATAGCCAGTGCTTTTACCTGCTAGGAGTCAGGAGGAGACAGATACCTCATGCGTCCACCCCAACGCGCGTTTCGGCGTATGTGCCTTTTTCAAGGGGTGATAGTGAATGGGGAAGTGAAGAGATATAAAAAGTCTAGATCCACCAATGAAAAACCGCAAAGGAATCACATGATCAAAATGCAATGTCTGCAATACGAAAGAACAGCTGCTGTGGTTTTATGATAATGGCCAGGCTGGATGGTCATAGGAGTTACATCATCATAATGCGTCTGACCGAATCGATGTACAAATGTGCTGCATTTACACCGAAATTGTTGAAAAAATATCCATAACTTACACCGCTAAGATGGCAATGTCAGTATAATCACGCATATCTGTTGTCGCGCATGTCACCGGGGCAACAGAAAACGCTGTGCGGTGTCGGCGTCACGTGTCAAGTGACGTCACAGTCCTATTATTATTTCAGCAGGCAAGCCGTCCCTGGTCTGCAAAAACATGTCGAGGGAAACATTAAACATGTGCTACTAAACGCCGTCTGTAGCAAGGTCCACCTGACCACCGATGCGTGGACCAGTACCCATGGCCAGGGACGATACCTTTCACTCACTGCCCATTGGGTCAATGTTGTGGAGCCGGGTACAGATCTTGCGAGTGGCGCTGTACGTGTTCTGCCAACTCCAAGGATTGCAGGAATCCAGTCTGTACACATTGACTCCTCCTCCTACTCCAGTTCCTCAGAATCATCGCTGCAGGAGCCGTCACGGTCTACCTCCACATGGACCCGTGAACGCTTACCTGTTGCGAACGATATGAGCACAGCCGTGGCCAAACGTCAACAGGCCGTCCTGAAATTAATTTCAATGGGGAATCGAAGCCACACAGTGCAGGAGGTCTGGAATGCCATCAAGCAGGAGAGCGACGTGTGGTTTTTGCCAGCGAATCTCCAGCCAGGCTTGGTAGTGTGTGACAATGGCTGAAATCTGGTGGCAGCTCTGGGCCTTGGCAACCTCACTCACATACCATGTCTGGCACATGTGCTCAACTTGGTCGTGCAGAGTTTTTTGAGGGACTATCTGGATCTTGCTGAACTGCTGCAGAAGGTCCGCCTAGAGTGCGCTCACTTGCGACGTTCCAGCATAGCCAGATCGCGCATTGCTGCTCTGCAACGCAGATTTCGCCTTCCTGAACATCGCATCATATGTGACGTACCCACCAGGTGGAATTCCACCTTACATATGTTGGAGTGGTTGTGTGAGCAACAGCCAGCAGTAATGGAGTATCAGCTGCATCAGGCTCAATCAACTCGCAATTTGCGCCGTTCACACTTCACCACTACTGAGTGGGCCTCTATGAAGGACATCTGCCACGTTTTGCGTGCGTTTGATGACTCAACGCGGATGGCGAGTGCAGATGATGCACTAGTCAGCATGACTGTCACCCTTATCTGCCTGTTTCAAAAATCACTGCAAGCACTAAAGGATGAGGTTTTGGAAGAGGTGGAGGATGAGGAGTCACAAATTCACTCACCTTCTGGACAGTCAGCGCAACTTGGTTCCTCACAAAGGGCTGGGCAGGGCTCACTTTGTGAGGAGGATGAGGAGGAGTCAATGGAGGAGGAAGAAATCCCTACAGAGGGAGGTACACAACGCTCTAGTCAGTATGTAGAGCGAGGGTGGGGAGATGCAGAGCAGGCAGAGATGACGCCTCTTCCAGAGGACAGCGTTTGTTGGGCAGTTGGGAGTCTGCAGCACATGGTTGATTTCATGCTGCAGTGCCTGAGAAACGACCGCCGCATCGCCCACATTCTCACCACATCAGATTATTGGGTGTACACCCTCCTAGACCCTCGCTACCGGGACAACTTACAAAGCCTCATCACACCGTTGATCCGGGAGCGTAAAATGCGGGAGTACCAAGACAGACTGGTGCAATCCATAATATTCTCCATTCCAGCCGAGAGCACTGCTGCTGCTACTGCTTTACAAAAAATCTCTGTGCGTCGAGGCAGTGGAGACACCTCTGCAACAAGAGGGAGCACAAGCAGAGCCTCTGCACAGGGCAAGAGCAGTATGTTACAAATGTGGCGAAGTTTTGTGTCAGCGCCACCAATGTCTACACCATCCGAGACGACTCCACTCACCATGAGGCAACGTTTACGTAAGATGGTGACAGACTACATGTCTTTCCCTCTCAGTGTACTCCCAGATGGCTCTTCCCCTTTCAAGTTTTGGGTCTCTAAGCTGGATACATGGCCAGAGCTTAGCCAGTATGCATTGGAGGTGCTGGCTTGCCCTGCTGCCAGTGTATTATCTGAGCGCGTCTTTAGTGCTGCAGGTGGTGTACTAACAGACCGTCGCATGCGACTATCCTCAGAGAATGTAGACCGGCTTACTTTTCTGAAAATGAACAAGGCATGGATCTCACCTGAATTTGCCTGCCTGTTTTCAGATTAAATAACTGTTTGCCAACATTTTCCATGTCTCCTGTTATGTTCATCATTCTACCACCTGAACTCTACTCCCTGGGCTACAACACTGCCAGTCACAGGGGAATGATCAGTTACAAAACAAAATGTTATCCCCAACAAATAGACTCAACGTAGGGTCACGGAGTTGCGCCGTACCAAAATTGTCACCTGACACATTTAAGTATTACAATTCTGGTCCGGGTGGCAAATCTTCCATCTCCCCAACTAACACTTCTATAGGAGAGGTGTTTTCCTCCTCCACCGAAGGCAAAGGTAATACTGACCACTGCACACATGTGTTATGCATAGTGAGACTGATAGTAGCCAAAGTTGTTGTCCATGGGCTCAGTCAGGTGGGGGCAATCAGCTCTCACATGTCATGGTTCTTGGCACCGCCAACAGATTATGGGGCCCCTTTTGTTCTCCGACCCTTCCTGGGCGGCCCTGAGAGTCTCTGCTCGCCGAGCTGTGGGTGAAGGTTTGGTGAATTTAATTGGTAGCTTCCGGGTAGTCTCTCCTGTATCTCCTTGGTAGGCCCATATCTTTCAATGAGGTCTACCATTTGGAGACCATCAGTAGGGGCTGCCTGTCCAACCCTTTTTTGAAGGGTGTGGGGCAAAGTTCGCCCAAATTTATCAGTCACTATACGATCCAGCATATTGTGGGGTGACAACACCTCAGGCTGAAAGCACTTTTCTATCAGGTGTATCAAGTCATAATACTGGGACCGAGCTGGCTCGGAAGGGGAAAACTTCCATTGTTGTACACGCTGGGCCAGGAAAAAAACATTTACCCCAAGACGTGCAAGTATCTCACCATTCATGCTCTCATAGTCATCCTGTTGCTGGGGGGGTAGGTCCCTATAGGCTTTAGCGGGTCCTGAAGTCAAAAACGGAGCCACGATCTCGGCCCACTGGTCCCGGGGCAGTCTCTCCCTTTTAGCCACGCCTTCAAACATCTCCAGCTACACCTCAACGTCATCTGATTGCTCCATCTTTCGGATCGCTGTACGCACTGCTTTCCGGACATCATGGCATCCCCGGGCAGCTCTTACTGTCTGCGGCGCTGTGATGTGCTGCATCAGTAAACTATTGGTTTCCTGTTGCTGTCGATTAAATATCTGCTGCTACATAGCCTGCTGCTGTATAGCCTGCTGCCGCTACATAGCCTGCTGTTGTATAGCCTGCTGCTGCTGCATAGCCTGCTGTTGCTGCTGTGTAGCCTGCTGTTGCTGTCGCATGGCCTCCACTAGCATTTTTACTTTGTTCTCCATCTTCGGACAGTTATCCAGCCGGTTTTGGTGCACTTTCTAAAACCAGGACATTTACTGTCATGCATGAAAAACAGCCTGACCTCACTGTGTTGTCCGCATTCTCCACCAATTGTAGGGAACCGCTGTGGTAGGCAGGGCTGGGCCGCAGTAATGAGGCAAACACACAGCCTTTTATTTCAAAGTTCAGTGATTTTAATCATGAGTTCAACAAAAAGTCCATATAACAAAATGAAAACAGAACATAAATCACTCCAGTTTGGAGAACCACTGGTCACAGACTCACCCTTGCTTGTGACGGGCTTAACTAAGCGGCTGCAGGTCAGCTGAGACCGCCAGGTCACATTCCGGGTGGTCTGTTACTCGCTTCCTGGTGCACACTGCCACACAGTAATAAAACAATGTTCCAGGCTTACTCCAGCCAAACTCCTTCCTTCCATACAACAACTACAACAGCTCCTTGTTTTATAGGCCTACAAAACACCATCAGGTGACGTACACATCAGCTGACCAGATCACGTGACTATGACCTCATCACAGGTCGTAGTAATCATGGAAAATCATGAGCAAACTTCAGTCTGGCTGAAGAAATATATCTCCCATCTTGTCAAATCAATTGTCTACCACCTCTTCTATAATATTACGCAGGCGATTTCTGTAGAAATAATGCACTTGTAGAGTTTCAATAAAGTGAGAAGGGGGCTAATTGAATTTTTCCATAATCTCCTTGGATGTCAGCCACCTACACTCTTTTAGGTGCATGAGATGGAATACTGTATGTATACCTTTAGTATGCCATGTCTCAAAAACGCGGTCTGTCACTCCCACTGGGAATTCTGGGTGAGCCCATAAAGGCATGTGTTTAGATAACTGAGAAGACAACCTATGCGCTCGTCTGGTTGCCTCACAGGCAATTACTGTATCGCGTAGTAGCGCTGATCACTATGACCGGGAGTTTACAAATCACAGTGTCAACACATGAGGCCAAAATACAACCCTCTGTCAGTCCAGATTCCAGCAATACATCTGAGTAGGACTAAGTCCCCTTAAACCAATCTCTCCCCACTCTGATCAAGCACGAAAAGTTATAACTCCTAACGTTTGGCACGGCCAGGCCCCCATCTTTTACTGCACGCATAATTTTTCGTATTGCTATTCTGGGCCGTTTTCCCCTCAAGATGAATCTGGTCAATGCTTTTTTTATCCGTGAAACATCATCTTTACGTAACAGGATTGGAATAGTCTGAAGCGGGTATAATAGCCTTCCAAAAATAATCATCTTAAGAAGGTGACAACGGCCCAGAAGAGACAGGGGCAAATCATGCCACCGCTCCAATTGACGTACAACCTTGTCCAATTAGGGTTCATAGTTAAGTTTGTATTGAGAACTAGAATCTCGTCCTATTTTGATTCACAGATATGTTATAAATAAAGGTTTTAATTACTTCTGTCCCCCATCAGTAAGCACACCAAAGCTCACGAGGATTAGGCTTTAACAATTGAAAAATTTAACTCTTGTAGTCTTTGAAGCGAAACCACAGAATTAGTTAAAAAATTTTTATCCAGTCTAATAGCCCTTTGAGATGGTCTTGGGGATGTGCCATATAAATGAGTATATCGTCTGCAAACAATGTGAGTTTGATCTGCCGACCCCCTACCTTTATACCGTCATATACTGTGTTATCCTCCACGTGTGTAACTAATGGCTCAAGGGCTATATCAAAGAGCAAAGGTGATAATGGACATCCCTGAGGAGTTCCCCTCTGTATTGTGAAAGTAGCCGAAAGGTGACCTGTGTTGTGTATTTGTGCCTGTGGGTTGGCGTAGACACCTGATAGGAAAGTCATAAACGTGCCTCTCATGGCAATTTTGTCCAGGACCATTGGCAACCAACTTCAGCTCACCCTATCAAATGCCTTATCGCCATCTAAGGATAGCATGACAGGACTCGATGTTGTCAGACAACGATATTTATCTACAACTGCTATTACTTTCCTAATGTTATTCATGGGCGATCTTGGTCTAACAAAGGCCACTTGTGATGGCCCTATCAGCGTAGGAAGAATGCTACTCAAACGATCTGCCATGATCCTGGACAAAAGCTTGATATCCTGGTCAATGAGTGAGAATGGACGATAGGATCCAGCCAGATGTGAAGGTTTGTTGGGTTTTAGTAGCACCTTCATGTGTGCCATGTTTGAATGGATGGGCAACCCTCCTGTCTCCAATATATGATTGAAGGTGCCTACCAATGTGGACGGGATATCCTCACTCAATAATTTTAATAATTTGGCTGTAAACCGTCAGGTCCTGGAGCTTTCCCAGATTTAAAGTCACTTATCGCCGCTGTCACTTCCGTCACCTCAATTGGTTTTTTTAAAAGGAGAAGCTGATAGTTTGTGAAGGATGGTAACCGTATTCCATCTACAAAGGTCTGACCCTCCGCACTATCCGTATGTTCCACCTTATATAAGTCTGAGTAGTATTCTTGTAGAATCGTGATTATGCTTCGAGGGTCTGTGTTCATGATCCCATGTTTATTCGTTAACGCAGTAATATTTTGATGACGAATGTGATTTCCTTTCGCTAGTCGTGCTAATAGTCTCCCTGATTTGCTACCATAACGATATACATCGGCTCTATAATTCATATTACTGCTTCTCTCGCGTCGATATACCCATACGTGTAAGTCAGCCTTAGCCTGCTTACATCTATTTTTATCCTGTGTTGATGAAGTTGTCTTGTTTGCCGTGTAGCTATCGCGTAATATCCTGCTAGCCTGCGAGTAGTTTGTCGCTATCTTCTTTTTTAGCGTTGTCTGATAACCTATTAGTTTCACGCGCATTAATGCCTTCCCTGCTGCCCATAAAAGTTCCGGCCTATCCCTACTATCTCCATTATCACTTACATATTCCAAACACCATTGCTTCACCTGATGTCGAAACTTCTCATCCATTAACAAATAGGTAGGGAAGCGCCAAGTTTGGTCTGGCCCCATCTGAACCATATCTGGCAGGGTCACTGATACGGGCGCGTGGTCAGATATAGCTACGTTGTGCACATCTGCCTCTTCCACTCCCCTTACTAGCTCCTGTGATAGCAATATATTATCTCTTCTGGACCAAGAGTCATGTGGCGCCGAATAGAAGGAATATTCACTGCCATCTGGGTTCAGGTGTCTCCAAAATTCTACAAAGTTATTCGTGTCTAGCAAGGGTTATAAACGTGTGTCATGTGATCGCACATTCGTTCGCATCGACCTACAGTTCTTCACTGGTTCGATTTACCGTATTTAAGTCACGACCGGGGGTGGTTTTAATGCTCTCCTATCGGCCCGATATGCTTGGACACCTGGAGAAATTCAGGAGCGTCTCCAAACTCCCTCCTCACATGTCAGCGCAGGAACCGGAAGAGGGAACGTGCTTGTTTTGTTGCTCATAGGTGGAGTTTTATACAGTAAATGATTACTGCTGTCTTATTTTTTGCGTCCCTAGGGCAGAATAAGGCTGCGTAAAGTCACATTTTAGAGACACTCATATAATAGACACACGCTACCCTACCGTCACACAAGGAAGGTATTGTTACAGGATAAAGCCTTGCGCAACCAGACATGCTTTTACCCTCTTCAACATTCTACAAGCCAAAAATGCATGATTGCAGCCGCAGCCTTTATTGACGTACAGTATAACATCGACATTACCCATCAGAGGCTGCCCACTGTCTACAACAGACATAGTATATACCTTTGCTATCCGTAGCCTTTGTTTCACCTCCACTTGCAGGCACCCACTTAAATTGTGACAATGTTTTATTTTTTTAAATTTTTTTTTTTTTTTTTTATCGTACATTATTGCGTCATCTCATCACTTTGATGAGTCCATGCTGGACATGTAATAAATGCTGTCCGAAATAACAATTTTCGTGAGTGAAATAATTGAAATCTGTGTGACTGTCACAGATTTCTTGTAATGATGATGATGAGTGACTATTACAAAATCCATTGTCTTCACTATGTTATGGTTTAACATAGCGTTCCTTACGCATCATTCCTAAATACAAAAATGGACTTTTATTCATAAATTTACATCACTATATTTTGTAAAAATAATTTTGGGTGGTGTGTTGTTCCATTTCTTGTTGCCATGTGCTTATATGCGTTTATATTTTAAGGGTGTTTATTTTTATTCTTGGAATTGAAATTCATCATTTTATTGTCCTAGTAAAACTTCATTTTTTATAGTTTGAAGTACATACATTTGCAATGGCCACGTAACAAGACAATAACTCAATATTTAAATTTAAAACCCTTCTTGACCCTGGGCTTCAACAACGCCAGTTGCTGATCAGAAGTGTTGGATGCACAGATCAAAACAATCGCTGATGTGTTTGTGGGGTTCAGTAACGCCTGCTGTTCCCCTGCTTGGTGTCTGGCAAAAATTTTTGCTGCTAATTCCAAATTTAACTTCAAACATCTCATATTAGGCCTCTGCCTACACCCTCCTTGACCCTGGGCTCCAACACCGCCAGTTGTTGCTCGGAAGTTCTGTTAGCACAGTCAACACTTGCTCCTGTGTTACTGGGGTTCACTAATGTCAGCTGTTCCCTTGCTGTGTGTACGGCAAAAAGTCCTGCTGCCTCCACCCTGTTCTCTTCTCATCCCTGAATTATTTAAGAAATTAAATGAAATTAAATGGAAATTAAATCCAGGGAAATTAAATTCATAGAAAGAGGTTATACTTTACACTTTATGGGTTAATATGAAGAAGAATAATAGTTTAATAAGAACAATCTGAGTAATGTTAACAAAAAGATGAATAGCAAGAAGTTTAAGAAGAAGATAAAGAAGGTGAAGATGAAGAATAATTTGATGACAAAGATGATGCTGCTGAAGATTATGAAGGAGAAATTGTGGCAAAAGTTAAAAAGGTGAAGAGCATGGAAGTTTTGAAACATACATATTTGCCAAAATAGAAAAAAGGTTAACAACATTGTCAATTTCTTTGTCAATCCGAACGTATTTAAAAAAATATATATTAATGCTATTCCATTGGATTGGGTTAAACATCTATGCCTTTAATGTCTCCTCAACCTCCCCCAATACATTCTACATTACTCTTTGTTGTTTTCCTTCATGTAAAATTATCCAACAAGGCAAGAATGGGTTTTTTTAATTCTGATATTTTGTTCCCATAGACTTACATTGGATTTCCGGTATCGGTATCGGGTATCGCCGATATTTTGTGTGTATCGGCGATACCCATTCCGATCCGATACTTATTGATATCGGAAAGTATCGCTCAACTCTAGTCCCTATTACTACACCTAACACCCCAATACTGAGCCGCTGCTGCCCTATGTGTCCCTATTACTGGACCTACTGTGTGGTTCTGTGTGACCTCTAAATTCTAAAGCACCCCTCTATAATATAGTAATGCCGGGTGCAAGTGTCCTAGAAAACAGTGCCCACATTTTGTCCCCTAGAATGTAATAATGCCCTGTGTGTGCCCCTTTGACAGTCACAGTAACCAGAGTTCCCCTATAACAATAAGTGCCCACTTTGCACTTAATAATGTCCCGAGTCTCCCCCTGTACAGCTCCCCTATACACAGTGTGATGCCCCCTCACTGGATATATACTGACCCCTTAATATTCCCAAACTATTTAATGGCTCTAACACTGTATGATGGCCCCCTAGATAGCATCCATATAGCATAATACACCAGATAGTCCTCAATATAGGATAATGCACTCCCCATAGGCAGCCTCTGTATTATAATGCACCCCCATAGGCAGCCTCTGTATTATAATGCACCCCTATAGGTAGCCTTTGTATTGTAATGCACCCCCATAGGCAGACTCTGTATTATAATGCACCCCCACAGACAGACTCTATATTATAATGCACCCCCATAGGCAGCCTCTATATTATAATGCACTCCACATAGGCTGCCTCTGTAGTATAATGCACCCCCCATAGGCAGCCTTTGTATTATAATGCACTCCCCATAAGCAGCCTCTGTATTGTAATGCACCCCCATAAACAGCCTCTGTAGTGTAATGCACCCCCATAGGCAGCCTTTGTATTATAATGCACGCCCCATAGACAGCCTTATTTATAATGCACCCCCATAGGCAGCCTTATTTATAATGCACCCACATAGGCAGTCTTATTTATAATGCACCCCCCATAGGCAGCCTTATTTATGATGCACCCCCATAGGCAGCCTTATTTATAATGCACCCCCATAGGCAGCCTCATATTTATTGTACCCCATAGGCAGCCTTATTTATAATGCCCCCCCATAGGCAGCCTTATTTATAATGCACCCCCCATAGACAGTCTTATTTATAATGCACCCCATAGGCAGCCTTATTTATAATGCACACCCATAGGCAGCCTTATTTATAATGCACCCCCAAAGGCAGTCTTATTTATAATGCACCCCCATAGGCAGCCTTATTTATAATGCACCCCCATAGGCAGCCTTATTTATAATGCACCCCCATAGGCAGTCTTATTTATAATGCACCCCCATATGCAGCCTTATATATAATGTACCCCATAGGCAGTCTTATTTATAATGCCCCCCATAGGCAGCCTTATTTATAATGCACCCCCCATAGACAGTCTTATTTATAATGCACCCCATAGGCAGTCTTATTTATAATGCACCCCATAGGCAGTCTTATTTATAATGCATCCCATAGCAGCCTTATTTATAATGCACCCCCATAGGCAGCCTTATTTATAATGCACCCCATAGGCAGTCTTATTTATAATGCACCCCATAGCAGTCTTATTTATATGCACCCCATATGCAGCCTTATTTATAATGCACCCATAGGCAGCCTTATTTATAATGTACCCCATAGCAGCCTTATTTATAATGCACCCCCATAGGCAGCCTATTTATAATTGCACCTATAGGCCCCAGCTCTTTTTATAATGCACCCCATAGCATCTTATTTATAATGCACCCCATAGGCAGTCTTATTTATAATGCACCCCATAGGCAGCTTATTTATAATGCACCCCATAGGCAGCCTTATTTATAATGCACCCCATAGGCAGTCTTATTTATAATGCACCCCATAGCAGCTTATTTATATGCACCCCATAGCAGCCTTATTTATAATGCACCCATAGCACTTATTTATAATGACCCATAGCACCTTATTTATGACCCTAGGCCTTATTTATAATGCACCCCATAGGCAGCCTTATTTATAATGCACCCCATAGCAGCCTTATTTATAATGCACCCCCATAACAGTCTTATTTATAATGCACCCCATAGCAGCTTATTATAATGCACCCATAGGCACCTATTTATAAAGACCCCATAGCAGCCTTATTATAATGCACCCAAGCATCTTATTTATAATGCACCCCCATAGGCAGCCTTATTATAAGCCCCCATAGCCTATTATTGCCCAAGCATATTATAGCCCCATAGCCCTTATTACCCTAGCAGCTTATTTAGCCCCCAGCCTATTAATGCACCCCCCATGACAGTCTTTAGCACCCAGCAGTCTTATTTATTCACCATAGGCAGTCTTATTTATAATGCATCCCATAGCAGCCTTATTTATATGCACCCCATAGGCAGCCTTATTTATAATGCACCCCATAGGCAGTCTATTTATAATGCACCCCATAGGCAGTCTTATTTATTATGCACCCCATATGCAGCCTTATTTATAATGCACCCCATAGGCAGCTTATTATAATGTACCCCATAGGCAGCCTTATTTATAATGCCCCCATAGGCAGCCTTATTTATAATGCACCCCATAGCAGCTATTTATAATACCATAGCACCTTATTATATGCACCCCTAGCAGTCTTATTATAATGCACCCCATAGAGTCTTATTTATAATGCACCCCATAGGCAGCCTTATTTATAATGCACCCCATAGGCGCCTTATTATAATCACCCCTAGCGCTTATTTATAATGCACCCCATAGGCAGCTTATTTATATGCACCCCAATAGGCAGCCTTATTTATAATCACCCCAAGGCAGCCTTATTTATAATGCACCATAGGCAGCCTTATTTATAATGACCCCATAGGCAGCCTTATTTATAATGCACCCATAGCATCTTATTTATAATGCACCCCCTTAGCATCTTATTTATAATGCACCCATAGCAGTCTTATTTATAATTACCCCATAGGCAGTCTTATTTATAATGCACCCATAGGCAGCCTATAATAATGCACCCATAGGCAGCTTATTATAATGCACCCCATAGGCAGTCTTATTTATAATGCACCCCATAGCAGCCTTATTATAATGCACCCATAGGCAGCCTTATTTATAATGCACCCATAGGCAGCCTTTTTATAATGACCCCATAGCAGCCTTATTTATAATGCACCCCCATAGGCAGCCTTATTTATAATGCACCCCATATGCATCTTATGTATAAGCACCCCCCATAGACAGCTTATTTATAATGCACCCCATAGCAGCTTATTTATAATGCACCCCATAGGCAGTCTTATTTATAATGAATCCCATAGCAGCCTTATTTATAATGCACCCCCATAGGCAGCCTTATTTATAATGCACCCCATAGCAGTCTTATTTATAATGCACCCCATAGCAGTCTTATTTATTATGCACCCCATATGCAGCCTTATTTATAATGCACCCATATTTAGCCTTATTTATATGTACCCCATACACCTATTTATAATGCACCCCCATAGGCAGCCTTATTTAATAGCACCCCATAGCAGTCTTTTTATAATGCACCCCATAGGCAATCTTATTTATAATGCACCCCATACAGTCTTATTTATAAGTACCCCATAGGCAGTCTTATTTATAATGCACCCCATAGGCAGCCTTTTATATAATGCACCCCATAGGCAGCTTATTTATAATGCACCCCATAGGCAGTCTTATTTATAATGTCACCCCATAGGCAGCCTTATTTATAATGCACCCCATAGGCAGTCTTATTTATAATGTACCCCATAGGCAGCTTATTTATAATGCACCCCCATAGGCAGCCTTATTTATAATGCACCCCATAAGTAGCCTTATTTATAATGCACCCCATAGGTAGCCTTATTTATAATGCACCCCCATAGGCAGCCTTATTTATAATGCACCCCCATAGGCAGTCTTATTTATAATGCACCCCATAGGCAGCCTTATTTATAATGTACCCCCATAGGCAGCCTTACTTATAATGCACCCCATAGGCAGTCTTATTTATAATGCACTCCATAGGCAGCCTTATTTATAATGTACCCCCATATGGAGCCTCTGCTCTATAATATAATGCAGCCCCCTTTACAAAAATAATAAATCCTGTACTCACCTCTCTAGAACCGTTGTTTAAATTAGGTTTTTGTTTTAGATGTATATTTATAAAAAGTTTTGGCAAATTTTTTTCTTACAATCTTTATTGAAAAGCAAAAAAAAAAATCAAAATTTCTAATTTTGTAATTTTCCAGATGGCCACTGTGGATTTTTTAGACAATTTTTTTTAGTTTTCATCAGGCTCCTTTTTCAACACAGACAGGGTTATAAGACATGTATCACCTCTATGCACAGCTGAGAACACAGGGTCCACCAGTAACAATAGGCGATGGCACAGGTGACCCTGCTCCCTCTCCCTTCACAGTCACGTTTGCTCATGCTAATACAAAATATAGGGTCGAACAATTGATACTATGTACATGTGGTATTTCCTGAAACAACTATAAGTTAGAGTTTAAAAAAGGTCCTGTGGTCAGTGAGAAAATTGCAAGATTTTTAATTTTTATAATATGTACGTAAACAAATAATACTGACAAAATATATACGGTAAATGCCTAATGACCATTGATAAAAATCTCAGGTCAAGAAGTGTGCAAGCAAAGAAGATATTAAAATATATATTTATTTATTAATTATTAATATTAAAAACAGGAAATATATATAAAATGAGGTGCCTCATGCCAAAGAGAGATGCAGAACAATACATTTACCGTAAATAGAAAGCAATTGTTATGAAAGAAACAGACTTGCAACATCCATAGCATCAGTGTACTGCTTACATATGAATCATTATAGCAATTGCAGTGCAGTTCAGAATCATTAATGCTTAAATGCATTCCAAGTATACAGTTGTGCTCAAAAGTTTACAAACCCCGGCAGAATTTTTTGCTTTCTTGGCCTTTTTTCAGAGAATATGAATGATAACACCAACCAAAACTTTTTCTCCACTCATGTTTAGTTTCCTGTACCTTTGTAGATCACACATCGCCAAAACATCAGCGATCCACCTCCGTGCTTTACAGTAGGAATGGTGTTCCTTTCATCATAGGCCTTGTTGACCTCTCTCCAAATGTAACATTTATGGTTGTGGCTAGTGATGGGTGAGCACTAAAATACTCGGGTGCTCGTTGCTCGGGTTGAGCTAATTGGAATGCTCGGGTGCTGGACTCGAACAATGAGCTAAATGTAAGTCTATGGGAAACTCAAGCTTTTTCTGGCAGCCCCCACGGCAGCCTGCAGAGGGACTAGAAATTGCAGAAATCGATAAGAACAGTGCTCAAATGTTATGGGAACAGCATGGGGAAGACCCCTGGAAGCATTTCTGACTCCCAGGTCACTTCTGTGAACAATGTTGTCAGAGTCTTACGTCACTTTTACAGACTCACAATAAAACATACAAAAATGAAACCAAAATGGATTTTCCTGGGAAATATGTTAAGGAACATCCGTTCCAGGGTAATAACTTGTATATAAGGCAAAATAAATAATCAAAAACAAAAATGCTCCTCCACACCTTGTGCTATATTCACACGTAGCGTTTTAGATGTGTTTTTGAACTATAGCATTGCTTTCAACCAAGACAAATGCATTCATAATCATTGGGAAATGTCATTTTAACATTTTACAACTAGTGATGAGCGAGTATGCTCGTTACTTCCAAGCATGCTCAGGTGTTCTCCGAGTATTTGGGTGTGCTCGGAGATTTAGTTTGTGTCACCACAGCTGCATGATTTGCGGCTGCTGTTAGACAGCCTGAATTCATGTGGGGATTTCCTAACAAACAGGCAACCCCCACATGTATTCAGGCTGTCTAGCAGCCGCTAATCATGCAGCTGCGGCGACACAAACTAAATCTCTCAGCACACCCAAATACTCAGAGAACACCTGAGCATGCATGGGAAAACCCGAATAACGAGAATACACGCTCATCTGTTATGATTTGGTAGCTGAGGAGAGCAGGCAAAAAAGGAAATACACCAGAGAGGTTGGAAACTATGGGATTGCAGTACCCTGACTAACCACCTGTCATGTGTGCATCGCCACGAAGATCGTCGCGGTTGCACATTCTGACTTCTCACAGCTGAGTTGCTGTTTCTTTGTGTTTGGCAGTTAGGGAGTTAATTCTGTCTGTGCTCAGTTCTGGGACTGGGTGCAGTTTCTCCCGGCTGCAATTAATTATTTGTTGATTGGTTTCCTTTAAATCTCTGGTTGTCTGCTTTGGGAGTTGCCAGTGAAATTCTTCATGCAGACCACAGATAGGATTGTATCTGTATAGACTTAAGTTAAAGAGCTCCTTAGTTGTTCTAAGCTCACCTTGCTTAGAGTTTAGTATCCCAGATCATTTATGTTCCTTCTGTGTTTGAGTGTGTATGCAAGTCTGTGTTTTCTCCAGTCTGTCTTATATGTCTAATCTGTGTATTTAGCAGAGATCAGCCCATATCCCTTTGGTGGTAATCAGGATCCTTCTTAGGACTGATTACAGGGTTCAGGGACTGATGGGAGACAGGGTTAGGCTGGAGACTTGGACCTCTGAACCATTATCAGTACCTCCAAGGTGAGGGATTAGTTAGGACCCCAGTTTAGGGTCAGGTTAGACCCCGGTCCTCCTCTTTCCTGTGACAGTGTATCAAGTCCTCAAGATTAACCCTGAGTTCAACGGATATCGTGTCAGGTAAATCTATTCTATATTTACATGCTGATGTTGCTAATCTATATGTTGTATAGAGTGTTGTTCTTTTAAGAATAGTTTACTGACATCGTACACATATCATAAGACTGCGTGACATTTTCACTGGCCCATAAAATTATTCCCAGTTGCCATGGATCCAGTAGCCCAGTGGCTCTGCAGTTGCAGGGATTATCCATGGAGCTGACGGACATTAAGTCCAAAGTTTTGTCTCCCTCGGAGCAAACCAGATTTGAACCTAAAGTAGCTCTCCCGGACAGGTTCACTGGTGGGCGAGACAAATTTTTTACCTTCAGGGAAGCATGTAAATTGTATTTTCGGCTTCGGCCTCGATCATCAGGGAGTGAAGAGCAGAGAGTGGGAATTGTTATCTCGCTCCTACAAGGGGACCCTCAATCCTGGGCCTTCTCCCTTCCTCCGGGATCCCCGGCTCTACAGTCAGTAGATCGATTTTTTACTGCCCTGGGTTTGGTATATGATGACCCAGATCGGGTCTCTCTTGCTGAGACAAAATTACGTAAGATACAGCAGGGAGATCGTCCTGCAGAGGAATTTGCTTCTGAGTTCCGTAGATGGGCCACAGATACTCAGTGGAATGACCCAGCTCTTAGGAGCCAGTTTTGTCATGGGCTTTCTGACAAATTAAAGGACGTTTTGGCTCAGTATGATTCTCCTCCATCACTGGAGGCTGCTATGGCCCTAGCTATCCGTACTGATAGACGGCTCCGGGAGAGGTGCGAGGTAACTCCGCCCCCTGTTGTTACTCCACCTACTGCTAAAGTCCCTTATGTTGAGGTTCCCCTTGTCTGTTCGGAGGAGCCTATGCAGTTGGGAGGGACATCATTTTGTAGGAGGGGATTGGCGGTACGCCGCAGGACTAGAAGGTGTTTCTTCTGCGGGAAAGAGGGACATTTTGTTGGGGGATGTCCATCCCGTGCCTTGTTGAGCAAAAAGTCGCCGGAAAACTGTTAATCCCAGGTTGTGTGGTGGACGACAACCTGGGAGTATGTATTTCGTCCGCTAGTTCTTCTCAGTTCCTTGTACCAGTGGAGGTGGTGGTTGGTACGAGAGTGGAGAGATTTTCTGTTCTTCTTGATAGTGGGTCCGGGGCTAATCTGGTTGACGCCAGTTTGCTCAGGCTCAAGGTATGCATCTGAGTGTATTGGTCAAACCGATCCCTATATTCTCCATTGACGCCAGGACTCTCGGCCAAGGTAGCTTTGTTCATGAGGTTCATAACATTGACCTTCGGGTAGGGGCAATACATAGGGAACTATTATCTTGTTATGTGTTGGAGGGTCTACCTACTCCTATTGTGTTGGGACTTCCTTGGTTGGTTAAACATAACCCTGTGATTAATTGGCAGTCCAGAGAGATAAGCCAATGGGGTGAGTTTTGCAAAAGTAACTGCATGAACACAGTCATCAGTGCGGTCGTGCCTAGTACTTTGCCTCTTTTTTTGGAGGACTTTGGGGATGTGTTCTTTGAGGAGGGGTGTCAGGAGTTGCCTCCTCATCGCGTGTATGACTGCTCTATTAATTTACTTCCTGATGCTAAGTTACCTAAAGCTAGGTTATATAACCTTTCTGGTCCTGAGATGCAGGCTATGAAAGATTATATTTCGGAAAGTCTGGCCAAAGGGCATATTAGACCTTCATCTTCCCCAGTGGCCGCGGGGTTCTTCTTTGTGAAGAAAAAAGATGGAGGCCTACGCCCTTGCTTGGATTTCCGCGAACTTAATCGGATTACTGTTCGAGATCCGTATCCACTCCCTCTGATTCCTGATCTCTTCAATCAAATTGTTGGCGCCAAATGGATCTCAGGGGGGCGTATAATCTGATTAGGATAAAAGAGGGGGATGAGTGGAAAACGGCGTTTAACACGCCGGAGGGACATTATGAGAACCTTGTCATGCCTTTTGGTCTGACTACTGCACCAGCAGTATTCCAACATTTTGTTAATGACATTTTTCGTCATCTGGTGGGGCTGTTTGTGGTCGTATATTTGGATGACATTTTAATTTACTCGCCAGATCTTGTGTCTCACCAGGAGCATGTGAGACAGGTGTTGCAGATCTTGCGAGACAATAAACTATACGCCAAACTGGAAAAGTGTGTATTCGCCGTACAGGAACTTCAGTTTTTGGGTTTCTTGGTGTCAGCCTCCGGTTTCCGTATGGACCCTGAAAAGGTGAGAGCAGTGCTTGAATGGGATCAGCCAGAGGATCTTAAGGCTCTGCAGCGTTTTCTGGGGTTTGCTAACTACTACCGGAAATTTATTTGTAATTTCTCATCTGTCGTCAAACCTCTCACTGACATGACAAGAAAAGGGACGGATTTTTCTAAATGGTCAGACAAAGCTTGCCAAGCTTTTTCCTCTTTGAAAAAATGTTTTGCTTCGGCACCCGTTCTCATCCAACCAGATGCATCACAGCCGTTCGTTGTGGAGGTGGACGCGTCTGACGTAGGGGTGGGTGCAATATTGTCCCAGGGTCTGTCCCCTGGTAAATGGCATCCGTGCGCTTTCTTTTCTAAGAAATTGTCGTCCGCCGAAAGGAATTATGATATCGGCAATAGGGAACTTTTGGCCATTAAGTTGGCTTTTGAAGAATGGCGTCACTTTTTGGAGGGGGCAGTCCACCCGGTCACCGTCATTACTGATCACAAGAACCTGCTGTATTTGGAATCTGCTAAGCGTCTGAATTCCAGACAAGCTCGATGGTCGTTGTTTTTTACCAGGTTTAATTTTGTTGTCACTTATCGCCCTGGATCTAAGAATGTTAAGGCGGATGCCTTGTCTCGCAGTTTCCCAGGGGCCGGGAAAATGGATGACCCGATTCCTATCCTTCAGGAGGGGGTGGTAGTGTCGGCTGTATGTTCTGAGCTTGAGGAGGAGGTATTAGAGGTTCAGGGGGACGCCCCTGCAGGACCTCCAGGGAGACTGTTTGTCCCAAATCAGTTGAGACAAAAGGTTATTGAGGCACATCATAATTCTGCTTTAGCAGGACATCCAGGGAGTAAGGCTACTTTAGATCTCCTTTCTCGCCGGTTTTGGTGGCCTAACGTTAATAAAGATGTTTTAACTTTTGTCGCGTCCTGTGGGGTTTGTGCTCGCTCTAAGACCCCTCATACCCGTCCGTCTGGGACCCTCTTACCCTTGAAACTTCCGGAGCGTCCATGGACTCATTTGTCTATGGACTTCATCACGGACCTTCCTCAGTCGTCAGGGAAGACTGTCATACTGGTGGTTGTTGACAGGTTCAGTAAGATGGCACATTTCATTGCTCTTCCTGCCCTCCCTAATGCTAAAACTCTGGCGCAGGTGTTCATTGGGGAGATTGTGAGACTTCATGGGTTGCCTTCTGATGTGGTGTCAGATAGGGGGTCTCAGTTTGTGTCCAAGTTTTGGAGGGCATTTTGTTTACGTCGGGGGATGCAATTGTCATTTTCCTCGGCTTTTCATCCGCAGACCAATGGTCAGACAGAGCGTCTGAATCAAAGCCTAGAGACTTATCTTCGGTGTTTTGTCTCAGAGAACCAGGAGGACTGGTCTTCTTTCTTGCCTCTGGCAAAGTTGCTCTTAACAACAGGCAGAGCGAGTCCACTGGTAAGTCCCCTTTTTTTGGGGCATATGGTTTTCATCCCAGTTTTGTACTTTCAATGGGGGGGGCCCTTCTGGGGTTCCTGAGGAGGAGCATTTCTCGTCGTCACTTGCTTCAGTGTGGAGAGGTGTATTGAATAATCTGAGTGCTATGGGGAACCGTTATAAACGTATGGCTGATAGGAGGAGAGTTTCTGGTCCAGATCTTAATGTGAACGATCTGGTATGGTTGTCTACCAGGAATATAAAACTTAAAGTTCCCTCCTGGAAGCTGGGCCCCAGATTCATCGGGCCGTACAGGATCAGTTCCATAATTAATCCTGTGGCATTTCGTCTGGACCTCCCTCCTACGTTTAAAATCCACAATGTGTTCCACAAGTCATTACTTAAGAGGTACGTGGCACCAGTCATACCGTCACCTCTACCTCCTCCTCCAGTGGTGGTCAATGGTAACTTGGAGTTTCAAGTGTCAAAGATCATTGACTCACGTCTGAATCGCCGGTCCCTTCAGTACTTGGTGCATTGGAAGGGGTATGGTCCAGAGGAGAGGACGTGGGTTCCTGCGTCTGACATTAACGCAGATCGTTTGGTGCAGGACCTTCCACAGAACTCACCCGGGCAAACCTGGCCCTGAGGGTCCGGAGGCCCCTCGTAGAAGGGGGGGTACTGTCATGTGTGCATCGCCACGAAGATCGTCGCGGTTGCACATTCTGACTTCTCACAGCTGAGTTGCTGTTTCTTTGTGTTTGGCAGTTAGGGAGTTAATTCTGTCTGTGCTCAGTTCTGGGACTGGGTGCAGTTTCTCCCGGCTGCAATTAATTATTTGTTGATTGGTTTCCTTTAAATCTCTGGTTGTCTGCTTTGGGAGTTGCCAGTGAAATTCTTCATGCAGACCACATATAGGATTGTATCTGTATAGACTTAAGTTAAAGAGCTCCTTAGTTGTTCTAAGCTCACCTTGCTTAGAGTTTAGTATCCCAGATCATTTATGTTCCTTCTGTGTTTGAGTGTGTATGCAAGTCTGTGTTTTCTCCAGTCTGTCTTATATGTCTAATCTGTGTATTTAGCAGAGATCAGCCCATATCCCTTTGGTGGTAATCAGGATCCTTCTTAGGACTGATTACAGGGTTCAGGGACTGATGGGAGACAGGGTTAGGCTGGAGACTTGGACCTCTGAACCATTATCAGTACCTTCAAGGTGAGGGATTAGTTAGGACCCCAGTTTAGGGTCAGGTTAGACCCCGGTCCTCCTCTTTCCTGTGACAGTGTATCAAGTCCTCAAGATTAACCCTGAGTTCAACGGATATCGTGTCAGGTAAATCTATTCTATATTTACATGCTGATGTTGCTAATCTATATGTTGTATAGAGTGTTGTTCTTTTAAGAATAGTTTACTGACATCGTACACATATCATAAGACTGCGTGACACCACCACAACTAAAGGCAGCCGTGGAGCGTACCTACGTTGGTCCTAGAAGCCTCGTCACAGCCTGAGAAGCTAACTACACCTAAAGACAGAAAGAGGAAAACTATCTGCCCCGGAGCAGATCCCCAAAGAACATAGAAAGCCCCCAAACATGTAATGGCGGTTAGACAAGAGGAAATACACAGACACAGACAGAAAATAGTATGAGCAAACGTTGGGGCCCAAACTTCCTAATAGAAAAGGATAGGAAGGACACTTACTGCAATCCCAAAAAACCCTGAAAAGTACCAACACTACTAATTACAAAAACACCTGAGATCACACGACCTCTACCACCTAAATTAGTTCTCTGGTGTAACAAAACTAAACAGCAGCCACTGAAAAAACTGGAAAAGGCAAATGAACAAACAACACAGGCTGAACTAAACTGAGAGGAGCACAAGCCCCCGGAGGGGACCCTGCAGACCCCCACAGAAGTGCAGGACAAAATGCCAAAAGCAAGCACAAAAAAACTAAAAGAAGAAAATGTCTTATCTGTTAGCAGAAGATGCAGGCACGAAACAGCAAGCTACAAAGTGAACAGGAATCAAAGATGAGACCAGAACAATTGATCACCGGCAACCCTGATGGGAGGGAACCTCCGTTATATAAGACCAGTCAGTAACACCTGATCGCCAATCTTCACAATCTTCATTGGATAGTTCAGTACTGCTTGTAACCACCAGAGGGAGCTTCTGCTCAGAATTCATTTCTAGCACATTCACAACACTCATCACTATTTACAACCTTATTTGGCCGTGTGGTGTGTGACACATCATCAGACACATCCTGTTTCATTTATGAAGGAGGGACTCTAAGAGTCCCAAAGCCTATTTTATAGGGCCATCAGGCGGCCTTTACTATTCTTTAAGGGCCAGCAGTCGGCCCTCACAGCCAGCTATGCTTTGTTGTTCGCATTATTAAACAGTAGGTCTCCTATTCTGTTATTGTGTATGCAGTGAGTGGCATGGCTGCCCAAAATTTGGACGCACCACAATACCCCTTTGAAGAGATGTACAGGAGGGCCTCCTGAAAACAATATTCCCATTATTAGGAAGTGTGTCTCCCATAGTGTTTGCTGTTGTGAATGGGTTTGAGATGAGTTCTGAGCAGAGGCTCCCTCTGGTGGTTACAAGCGGTACTAGTGAGGATTGTGAGGACTGGGAATCAGGTGTTACTGATTGGTCTTATATAAGGGAGTCATTTTCCCATCAGGGTTGCCGGTGATCAATTGTTCTGGTCTGAATCCTTCTTTCCAGTTTCCCTTGTAGCCTGCTGTGTCGTGTCTGCATCTCCTGCTATCAGATAAGACAATTTCTTATTGTGTGTTTTTGCTATATTTTTGCATTTTGTCCTGCACTTCTGTGGGGGCCTTCTGGGTCCCCTCCGGGGGCTTTTGCCCTCTCAGTTTAGTCCAGCCACTGTGTTTTGTACTTTTGCTTTTTCCAGTTTTTTTTTCAGTGGCTGCTGTTTTGATTTTTTTACACCAGAGAACTAATTTAGGTGGTAGAGGTCGTGTGATCTCAGGTGATTTTGAAATTAGTAGAGTTGGTGTTTTTTCAGGGTTTTCTGAGATTGCAGTAAGTACCCTTCCTGTCCTTTTCTATTTGGATAGTTTGGGCCCCAGCGTTTGCTCATACTATTTTCTTTCTGTGTCGGTATTTCCTCTTGTCTAACCGCCATTACATGTTTGGGGGCTTTCTATTGTCTTTGGGGTTCTGCTCCGGGGCAGATAGCTTTCCTATTTCTATCTTTGGGTGTAGTTAGTTTCTCAGGCTGTGACGAGGCGTCTAGGACCAGCGTAGGAACGCTCCACGGCTGCCTCTAGTTGTGGTGGTTAGTCAGGGTACTGCAATCTCATAGATTCCAACTGCTCTGGTGTATTTCCTTTTTTACCTGCACTCCTCAGCTACCGTAACATAACAGTATCACCGGCCATAAAAATTGTATGGTACTCACAGAAGGGAAAAAATATTTTGAAGGAAGAAAAGTTGTCAGAGATATTTTTCTGTTTGTTGCATTTTTTTTTTTTCCCTCTGTATCTCTGGGTGCTGGGGAGGATCTTTTCTCCCAATGGAGTTTGCACAGTTGTCTGGCCGTGTGGATCAGCTTGCCACTGAGGTTCAGAGTATTGCTGCATATCTTGCTAGGTTGCCTGTTGTGGAACCTAGGATCCCCATGCCAGATTTGTTTTTAGGGGATCGAGCTAAGTTTCAGAATTTCAAAAATAATTGTAAATTGTTTCTTGCCTTAAAATCTAAGTCCTCAGGAAACGCAGCGCAGCAGGTTCAAATTATCATCTCTCTCCTGCGCGGCGATCCTCAGGATTGGGCTTTTTCCCTGATACCTGGGGATCCTGTTTTGAGTGATGTTGATGCGTTTTTTCAGGCTTTGGGGTTATTGTACGATGAGCCTAATGTCACTGATCAAGCTGAAAAAGC
>JARQOD010007572.1:0-38773 GCA_033576555.1 Oophaga sylvatica | reverse complement strand
AATTCTTTCCTGTATTTTTGTCTAGACAGATGGGGCCCCAACTTTCTCTTCTATTTTCGTCTGTGTCCGTGCTATCTTTTGTCTAACCGCCATTATATTTTTGGGGGTTCTATTTTTTTGGGGATCTCCCCCGGGGCAGATACTTTCACTTTCTGTTTTTTGTTATCTCTCAGGCTGTGACGAGGCGTCGGGGGATCAACGAGGAACCCCCGGCTACCTTAGTTGTGTGGTTAGTTCAGGTTCTGAACCAAAGGTTCCCCAACCTTTGGGTTTTAGTTTTTGCTTTTCCCCCTCAGCCCCAAAAAAAAAAAGGGGCCCCCATTAATATGGAGCTTTTTTGGCCCATCAAACTGGGCATCTCCATGGGCCCACATATTAGAGCATCTAAATGGGGGACATCGGACACGGAGCGCATCTAGGGGCCCATTATATCTGGGCTTCTAAATGGAGCAAAACACGGAGCGCATTTAGGGGGCCCTTAATACATGGAGCATTAAAATGGGGCCAATATATGGAGCATTACATTGGCCCTCAACACTGGAGCATATCCAGGGGGGGCCCACTATATCGGGAGCATTTAAATGGGGGACATCAGACACGGAGCAGCATTTACGGGGTTCAGCAATACGGAGCATTCTAATGGGGGACACGACATGGGCAGCATTTGGGGCCCTTATAAACTGGAGCTTATTTTGGGGGCTCTCAATACTGGGTCATAAATGGGGGACATAACACTGGGCAGATCTACGGGGCTAAGATATACTGGGAGCATTCTAAATGGGGGACATCAGAACTGGAGCAGATTTACGGGGCCCTTATAAACAGCATTAAAATGGGGCCCATTTTATGGAGTATTTTATTCCCATCAACACTGGAACATCCCATGGGGCCCTAATATGGAGCATTCTTAATGTGGGACATCAGACACTGGAGCAGCACTACGGGGCCCATATAACTGAGCATCCTGAATGGGGACTTCAGACACAGGCATATTTACGGGGCCCATTAACACTGGGCATTATTAATGGGCCCATTATATTGGGCATTATATTCCCATATACACTGGGATAATCCATGGGACCATCATTACGGGCATTCAAAAAGGGGGACATCAGACATGGGCGCATTTTGGGGGGCCATTATACACTGGGCATTTAAATGGGGCCCTTATATATGGGGTTTATTGTATTGGCCCATTCTACATGGCATCATCCATGGGGCCCTCAATACTGGCATTCTAAATGGGGGAAAAGACACGGAGCAGCTCGGTGCCCATCATTACTGGAATTCTAATGGGGGGACAAAACATTGGAGCAGCATTTTGGGGCCCATTATACACTGGAGCATTATAAATGGGGCCCATTAATATGGAATTATTTGGCCCCTCAAACTGGAGCATCATCCGGGACCCATCATATACTGGGAATTCTAAATGGGGGGCATCAGACCCCTGGAGCGCATTTACGGGGCCCATTTAATGGGCTTTTAAAAAAGGTGCCCATTATAATAGAGAATTATATTGGCCATCATACCTGGAGCATCTCCATGGGGCCCAATATATGGAGCTCATATCGGTTCATTATTTATGGGACATCTTAGGGTAGGAGCTAATATGGAGACTTAGGTGCCTATTTTATGCAGCATTATATGGGCCCATTTGTATGAAGCAATTATGGGGCCATATATACTGTATGGAGCTTTATGTGGCTCTTTATACTGTACGGGCAAAGTGGGGGTCATTATTACTCTTGGGGACCATCCAATATGTATGGCACATTATATGGCGACCACTATACTGGGCATTATGTGGAGTCATCAATATGTAGGGAAACATTATAGGGACCAATTATTCTGTTGAGCAATATATTCATTATTCTGTATGGCGCTATGTGCTGGCCATATACTGTATGGAAAAATACGTCGGTTTTTGGCTATTGTAGAATTTAAAATATGTAGAATCAGTAGTAAGTAAGGGTGAATATTTATTGTACTAACCATTTTCCTGCCGTACGGAGCACATTAATTGTGGTAATTGTTAAAGGGCCCACTGACATTTTGCCACGGTTACACAAAAACCTGGAGCCAGCCCTGCCCCCCCCACAATTTAGCCAAATAACCCTCATTTTCAATGCTTTTATTTTCCAAAGTAAATTAAGGTTCCAAGCTTAAGTAATAAGAATTGGTGTTGTTGGCTTGAAATGGGCACTGTAGGTGTGTTTATGCCCCCACTCCCGGCCACTTTTCTTCCCCTTGACTTGATGGAGGCGGGCGAGTTTCAGTGTTGGGTCGCGGAAGCACCAAATATATAGGTGGGAGGTCGTTCGCAGCCCGGGGTCCAAAGTGCAGGAAACCTGCTTATAAAATAGTGCAAGACGCGAACTTGTTTTCCCCAGAGTCCCAAAATAAACATGCAATGCGCTGTGGCAATATGGGAACTCTGTTATTTCCAGAGCCGCTAGAAGGGTCCGCAGCGCAATATGGCGATGGTCGAATCACTGAAACAAAACTGAGTCGCAAAATAAACACGTAGGGGGCCTGTCAACTTGAAACGACCCTGTTATCACAGAGGTGAGAAAACGTTCTGTGTCTGTCAGGCACCCGGTACACGTTAGGCTAAGCGAACATAGAACGTGATCATGGCTATGTCCTTGCGGGAGTCACCCGCAATCTATGGACTGAACGCCAGCCTGAATCGGCAATCAAAACTCTCACCCAGTTATGCAGGTAATCTAGGGCATCTAGGAACCGACCCTGGCCCTAGCATGCCAAACTCCTCACCGATTAAGCGGATTTGGGGGCTTATTTCAGCCAGGCCCTAACCATACCAGCATGACCCACTGGCGAAAGCAATAATGGTTGATAAAGCCCATGGCCTCACATTGCCATTCTTTATAATAACAGCTACAGGACCTGCCGAAACAAAGCCAATGAAACTTTTCAGACACCAGTGTCACAGGACCTTCCTGGCAGACCAATAGGACTGCTGAAGTACCTGAAATGTGACCCCGATCTCCAATGAGGTTCACCCTGGGCATGCTCGAAGGGAAAAAACAAGGCTTTGTCCTAAAACGCTGCTCGCCGTAACCAGTACTGGCCACAATAGAGAGTTGGGGGAGCAGTAATCCTCGCCACTGCCAGACGGGCGGACCTGGGCCGACATCTAAGTGAGCGGTCCACGCGGCCGGAGACAAATGGGAGACCGCAGCCGGAATGGCTAGATCCCCTTGTGAGAAGCGGGAACTCCCCTAACATTACCCCCCCCCCTAAGGCCCCCTTCTCTGAGCCTGCGCGTTCAAAAGACGATGAGCTGCGGGCGTAACGTGCTCGGCAGGCTCCCAGGACCTATCCTAAACCCATAATCCACCAAATAAAATCTTTTGCCCCGACCACTTTACACCCTACGTGGCGTTCACCTCATGGTCTTCTAAGAACCGGCAGATACTCGGAAAAACGGGACAGAGCAGGGTTTCAAGAGGGATCGGAAAGGGGTCGGAGATGCCCAGGCGTGGGGAAAAGAGCCAAACGGTATACCACAGGGTTAACCTGTCGAGGACCTTGAAAGGCCCAGGTGCGGGGTGCCAACTTAGTGGCCAACTCGCACCTAATATTTATGGGCGGAGAGCCCACCAAGTCCCAGGAGAAAAAGTTGGAGCGGGGCGCCGAGTCGCGGCGGAGGACCTCATCCCCCTTGGATGCCGAAGGCATCCTGGGTCTCCCAAATGTCCTGTGCCTCCACCCAGTCTGCCACCCGGAGTCGGGGAAGACAGGGCATGGGAACGGAACCCGTGGATGCTGACCTATTTTCAGGAGGAAGAATCTGTCCGGTGGATCAGCCACAGATTTTTAGTGCAAACTCAGCCCATGGTACAAGGATGCCCATATCTGCCTGGCGAACAAAATGTCTAGATAGGTGACCAAGGTCTGTTGGCCCTCTCTCCCCAACCCATTGTCTCAGGATGGTACCCTGAAAGAGATTTTAATAATATGAGTAGAGACAAAGCCTCCCGAACCGAGACGCAAATGGGGTCCTCGGTCCGACAATTTGTCGGCATGCGTGTAGACGGAAGGTGCCCTAAAAACACGCTGCCAGATCCCGTGCAGAAGGAACCAGGAGGGCACCGATGCACCATTTTGGGAAATGGGGTCATGATTACCCAAATGTGGTCAACCCCGAGCTTGGGCAAGCCCACCCAAGGTCCTCCCAACCTCCCAGGGCCTGTCTCCACGGCAAAGGGAAAGTAACCCCGCTGGCCGTTGGTGGAGACTTATTCTTGGCGCAGGGACACCACGCCCGAACATAGTCCCCAACACACGGACCATATGCGGCCACCAGAATGTTCTTGCCAGCAATTTTAATGTCCTCTTTGCCCCAAAGTGTCCACCCCCCTGGGAATGTGCCAAGAGGTACCTCCGGTCGCAAATGGTAGGCCAAAATTTGCCCGGGGGCACGACCTAGCGAAACCGGGCCACTTTTCAGGCTCTCTTGGGGACAATAAGCAGAGGCCCTCCACCCCCTCCTCAAGGACACCCAGAGCGAGAGAAGGCGGCAGAATGGTTTCTCTCCCAGAGGAAATGGAGTGTGAAATTAAACCGGGAGGAACAAGGACCTCTGGCCTGGCGAGAGTTAAGCGCTGGGCTGCTCAGATACACCAAAATTTTTGTGGCGGTGAAGACTTGGAGGGAAAACGGGCCCCCCAACAGATGGCTCCACTCAAGAAGGCCAACCCATGGCTACAACTCCCTATCCCCGTGTAATTTCCTCTCCGCCTGATTGAAGGTTTAGAAAAAAACAAGATGTTTGATTGAGCACCTTTTGGGAAGAGGGGCTGCTCGGCACCAACGGAGAGGCATCCACCTCCAAAAAAATGGCTTTCAACATCGGGCGATTAGGAGGGAGGCTAGAAAATGGGTTAATAGAAGTGAAAGCCTTGGGCCCTTCCGACCACAATTTGGGATTTGCCTCTTCTTGGTGAGGGTACCAAGGCAGCTACCAAGGTAGAGAAATGGGGAATGAACGGCGAAGTAATTAAAAACCCCATAAAGCGCTGCACCGCTTTAAGAGAGTGGGGTTCCTGCCTCCATCACAGCCGTAGTTTGGCGGATCCATGCCAATCCGGGTTTAGATGATTAAACAAGGAAAGGTAAAAACTCCAGCTCAAACATACTTTCCTAACTTAGCATAAGGGAATTAGCCCGTAAGAGGCGAAACTTGCAACATCTCTCCGGTGGGAGTCAATATTGGAGGAAAAAAATGATATTCATCCCGATAGGACTACACCGAGGAGGAGAGCTATCCAGAAGATGTCATTGAAAAGTCTTGGAAAATGGCTGGGCATTACAGAGCCCAAAGGGCATCCCCCAAATATTCGTAATGCCCATCCAGGTATTAAAAGCGTTTTTCCATTCGTCCCCTCAACGGATGGAATCAGGTTTATAAGCACCGCGCAGTATTTTTGTGAATACCCTTGCTCCCGAAGCCTAACAAAGACTAGAAACAGGGGCAATGGTACTTGATTTTAACGGTAGGCGTTAAGACCCTGTAATCATACCGGACGTAATTCCCGTTCTTCTTTCACGAAGAGAATCCCACCCCTGCCGGTGACACCGATTTAATAAACCCTTTGCCAGGTTCTCCGAATATATTGCGACTGGCCTCTGCTCAGGAAGAGGAGGGGATAGACCCCTCCCCGAGGAGGTTCTGCGCCAGGCAAGAGGTCGATAGGACAGTCATAGGGGCGATGAGGCGGAAGAGTCTCCGCAGCCTTCTTGGAGAACACGTCTGCATATGACCAGTAGCACTTGGGAAGTGGCGTAAGATCTGCGGGTAACTCAGTAGTGGTAACCTGAACGCAACTCTGACACATCTGCCTCTACATGCATCACTCCAACCCAGTAGCCTACCCGAAGTCCACTCTATATTGGGGAGTGGAAACGCAGCCAAGGTATACCTAGTAGGATCTCGTCTATTCCCTCAGGAAGGACGAGTAGGGAAATAAGTTCCTGATGGGAAGGAGATACAAACAATGCAAGTGGAACATCTGGTGTGTAATTTGTGAGGGCAATGTCGACCCATTCACTCCCCGAACAGTCACTGATTTGTCAAGCGCCACTAGGGTATTGCGTGACGGCGAGCAAAGTTAGAGGACATGAAGTTCCCCTCTGCTCCTGAGTCCACGCAAAGGTCGGCGGTGAGAGTGGAAGTGCCTACAGTGATTGTCCCTTTAAGTGTCATCTTGGAGGAAAATTCCGCTGTCTCTAGTGAACCTCCTCCCAGGGCCACTAGACGCGATCGCTTCCCCGATCGCTGTGGACATTTGTTGGCATAGTGTCCTCTCTGCTGACAAAAGTTACAGACCACGGATACTCGGACGGTCCGAGACTTAGGTCCTGCATGAGGAACCTCTGTGGCCTTTTGGGGTTCGGACGCCAGATCGGGGGATTCGAGAGGTTTGGCAAAGGTGGGAGCCAACCGAATCCTCTGCCTACACTGGGCCCGCTCCAACCTCCACTCGTGAAAACGGAGGTCAATGCGGGTAGATATGGAGATAAGCTTCTCCAGTGTGGCGGGAATCTCCCTGGTAGCCAAAGCGTCTTTAACATGGTCAGCCAGTCCTCGCCAGTAGACTGGAATGAGAACTTTATCCGACCAGTCTAGCTCTGAGGCAAGAGTCCGAAACTGGACGGAAAACTGACTGACCAAAGACGAACCCTGTGCCAATGCCAGCAGTTGTAGCGCCGTATCGTGAGTGACCTGAGGTCCTAAAAAGACCTTTTTAAGAGCCTCCAGGAAACGAGGAGCACTCCGCACCACACGATCGTCGCGCTCCCACAGCGGCGTTGCCCACTCCAACGCTCTGCCCGAGAGTAGAGACAGTACAAAACCCACTTGTGCCCGATCCGTGGGGAAACGTGCAGCCAGAAGCTCGAACTGTATAGAGCACTGACTCACGAATCCCCGACATTGCTTGCTGTCACCGGCAAACTTGTCAGGAAGCGGGAGGTGGGATAATGTAGGGGCAGAGGTGGCAGAGGACAAACTGGCTGCAGCCACGCGAGCAGCCTGAACAGCGACTGCGGTAACATCCACAGCTGAGGTTGTGCGCTCTAGAGCCGCCAACCTACCCTCCAGCTGCTGGATGTACTGCTGTAGACGCTGGTCGTCCGCCATTTTACTAGCCAGACCCTGGCGCTAGTATTATGTTAGGGTCTGCGGAACGCACCAAATATATGAGGTAGGGAGGTGCGTTCGCAGCCCGGGGTCCAAAGTGCAGGCAGAACCTGCTGCTAGTAAAATGGCGCAAGACGCGAACTCTGTTATCCCGCAGAGTCGCCAAAAATAAACATCGCAATGCGCTGTGGCAATATGTGCGAACTCTGTTATTTCACAGAGCCGCTAGAAGGAGTGCCGCAGCGCAATATGGTGATGTGTGCAAACTCACTGAACACAACTGAGTCGCAAAATAAACACGCTAGGGCGCTGTCTAGCGTTGAAAGCGAACCCTGTTACGTCACAGAGCCGCTGAGAAAACGTTCTGTGTCCTGTCAGGCACCCAGGTACACAGTTAAGTGCTAAGCGAACATAGAACGTGATCATGCGCTAATGTCCTCGCAGGAGTCACCCGCAATCTATGGCGTCTTAACGCCAGACCCTGAATACGGCAATCAAACTCCTCACCGGTTATGCAGGTAATCTAAGGCATCTAGGACACCGACCCTGGCCAGCTAGCATACCAAACTCCTCACCGATTAAGTCGGTATTCTAGGGGATTATTTCAGCCGGGCCCTAACCACACACATGCATGACCACACTGGCGCCAAAGCATATAATGGTTGATACTAGCGCATGGCGGCTCAGCATTGCCACCCTTTTATAATAACAGCTACAGGACCTGCCAGAAACAAAGACCAATGAAACTTGTTCCAGAACACCAGTAGTCACAGGACCTTCCTGGCAGACCAATAGGAGCTGCTGAAGTACCTGAGCATGTGACCCCTGATCTCCAATGAGAGATCTCACCCTGGGCATGCTCAGAAGGGAAAAACAAGGACTTTGTCCTAAAGACGTGTGCTCGCCACTAACCAGTACTGGCCACAATAGCAAAGTCTGGAGGAGCAGCAGTAATCCTCTGCACCCTGCCAGACTGGGCGAGATGCTGGGACCAACTTCTAAGCTGAGCAGAGTCCACTGTGGCCGGAGACAAATGGGAGACCACAGCCGGAATGACTTGAGATTTCCCTTGTGCAGTAGCGGAGCTCGACCCCTAACATTCAGTCGGACCTTCAACTTTTTCCGATAGTCGGCCGATTTCGTTTGACTCCACTTTTGGGAAAGTTGGGTGGTCTGAAACCCAACTCGATCCTCCCGGAGGCAAAGTTGCTCATCTCTACTGTTCACACATTGCATTCCATCAGCATCAGAGGTCTTCTCCAAAGAATCACAGAATCCAGAATAGAAAAGCATCTGCACCGATGGCAAAATGTTTTCATGCTGTGTCTGGGGCCGGACAAAATAGGGTCCAAGTGGAATCCAGACCCTCGCTTCCAGATATTAACCACCAAGGGTGGAGGTGATTGTTATGAGACTCAGGTACCAGAGGTGCACGCAGACTGTACTGTGGTGTCAGTGTAAGCAGGTTGCAGGATGCAGTGACAGACAGGAGGCAGAGCAAGGGTTGACAAAATTGAACAAATTTAGTTAAACAAGGTATTAACTCCTCGCAGGGAGGTAACTGCATCAGATGGTCCCGTAGGGGTTGTAGTACTCGCAGTGGTCAGGGAAATGTCCACAGAGGGAGTCCTTGGCATGATAATCCATCTTCTGGTGGCAGTGGTCAGTATCTGATACCTTCCGCTAAGCCCCTAGTCCATGAACTTGTGCAGCCAAAGCAAACAAGGTCGCAGCGTTCCCAAAGTCAAAAGTGAGCGGGGGTAAGTAACCGGCAGTGAAGGCCACAAAAGTATGTCCAGTACTTGGATTTCTCTCCTCCGCACGTGTGTGGTACTCACGGTGTCTGAGAGCACGACACCTCTCTCTCTTACAGTCACTGGGCACATGGCACCTTTCTCCTCAGTGGTCACGCTGGAGAAGGCAGGAGCCGACAACCGCAGCCTGTCGCGGCGTCGGTGCTCACGGGACAGAGCACGCTGCTCACCCGGCTGCTCGCTACTGCTGATTCGCGCCAAACTCCCTGCTGCCGCTTGCGCTTTTTCTTTTCTCTGGTTCCTCCTGTCCAGGTCATGAGGTTGGTCTGGTCACTCATTTCTTCCCCCAGGCAACATGGGAGGCAACCTCAACAGTTCCAGACCCGACTTGGTGCAGGTACCCGCTGCCCAGTCTTCCTCCTTACACCCCCTCTCCTTTAGCTCACCATTCCATGGGCAAGAGTTCTTGCAGTAGACGGTGGCAATCCTCCATCCCTTGAATTATCCGTTATCAAATAAATTGGTCTTGTTCATAACAATTGGGAGGTATTCCAGCTGTTGTTTGTTCTGTGAGGCGTAAGTCAGGTTGGGTGGTCGAGTCAGTTGGGCAATTGAGGACGGGGATGCATCCGGCTTCAATGGAGAAGCCATCTCGGGAGTTTCAGGTTCTCACACTTTCCCTGGGCTGGTGGGTAGTGGACTGTCCAGATCAGAGGGTGAGGTAGGCGTTTATTCTTCATCGCAGTCGAAGATGGCTGGAGTGGACATTTCGGGAACACTTTACGCTTTCTCTTTTGGGATCTCATGACAGGCAAGGACATAGCATGTTTCGGTGGACCACTCAGGTAGGGGCTCCTTCTTCCCCCTCAGGCTGAGCTTCATAGACGGGATCATTAGATCCAATTCGGCGTTTCACCCGATACGGAGTTTTTCCCATCGATGTTCTAACTTGCCTCGAGGTCGCTGTCTCGGACCAATACTCAGTCTCCAGCCTTGAGAGCTGTCCCTCGTGGGGATGTCACCTCATGGTGCTCAAGTTCCCGAAACTTGGTCTGTACCAGTTGATGTAGAGTCTGCAAATGATGTTGATGTTCATGAACCCAGGTGGACACCCCCGTACACAGGTAGTCCTCCTCTGGGTCCAACTCTAGCTCAGTAATCTCTAGTCCTTTTTGGCCGAACAGCAGAGTGTATGGCTTGTATCCGGTTGTACTGTGCACTCGGTTGTTGGTTTCCCAGACCAACTCAGCTACATACTCGGACATTCTTGTCTTCCTCCAACATTCTCAACATCTGAATCAGCATCCGGTTCCAATGTTCTCAACATCTGAATCAGAGTCCGGTTGAAATATTGACAGGCTCCATTTCCCTGCAGATTATAAGGTGTCGTCCTGGACTTTTCAAACTGATACAGAAGGTGGAGCTCCTCCATCACTTGACCTTGAAAGCAAGCACCTTGGTCAGAATGGATCCTTTTCGGGCATCCATACGCCAGATGAAATATTGGCAGATAATCTGCTCAGCTGACACAGCTGTCTGATCCCGGGTCGGAGTCACCACAGTAAACTTAGTGAAATGATCGGTCATCACAAGCCAATATTCATATCTGAGATGAGCAGGACCCATGGTCAGGTAGTCGATCATAAGCAGTTCCAGTGGAGCAAAGGTCACAATGGTCTGCGTAGGAGGTCTCTGCTCAGGAGGTTTAGTCAATTCACAACTTCGACATTGTCGACAAGCATCTTCTATTCAGTCTTCAGTCGGGGATGATAGACCAGCTTCTGCAACCACTGAAGTATCTTCTGCGGACCAAAAGTGAGCTCCTCTTACATGGGATTCCGTGGCCACCTCACTGATCACTGATCATTCTCGTACCAACTGTACCTTCTGATACAGCAAACCGTCTTCCAGTTGGAGCCCCTCCCATTGTCGGAGAATCTGCAGCATTCCCGGGGGCAAGGTGTCTTGCTCTGGCTGGGGAGTCGATTTATGGCCACCCATTGTCTCAACTGTGTGAGTTCTCTGTCTTCCTGCTGAAGCCGCATCCAGTCATCTCATGGTCATCTCAACAGGCGTTTTCCCGACGCTTCTTTGACCTGTTCCCACATCGTCGCCAGCGTACTGGGGAGGTTCTGGAACCCAGGGATCTCCTCTGCCTCTAACTCTTCATCTCGGTCACGGCAAGATCGCTTGTGGGTCACCCTGGACAGGGCATCGGCATGTGTACACTCAGCTCCTTTTCGATATGCGATCTTGTATCAATATTTTCCCATACGGGCCATCCATCTTTGCTCCAAGGCCCCGAGTTTCGCTTTTTCTAGGTGGGCTAGGGGATTGCTGTCAGTGCGTACCAAGACTTCGGATCCCGACAGGTACTCGGCAAACTTCTCGGTCATCGCCCACACTAACGCTAGTAGATCCAGATTAAATGAACTTTAGTTGCCTCGATTTTGTTCTGAGTCATGGAGGGATCAGCTCATGTAGGCAGTCACTCGTTCCTTTCCATCCTGTACCTGTGACAATACAGCTCCTAGTCCCTGGAGACTTCCAACGGTGTGATGGATGAAAGGTTGAGAGACGTTTGCATAGACCAGTATGGGAGCCTCAGTCAGGGCCATCTTCAGGGCTCAAAAGGCTTCTTCCTGGCTATCTCACCTCTGGATTGTCCGATTCTTCGCACCAGATGGCACTCCTTTCAATAACTCCAGCAGTGGATTAACAATGCGAGTGAAGTCTTTCACAGTCGATAGTACCCCGTAAGCCCCAGAAAGGCCAGCACGTCCTTCAATGTCTTCGGAGTAGGCCAGTCCTGTACTGCCACTATCTTCTCACAAGCAGGTCTCGACCCCTCAGTGGATACAACATATCAGAGGTATTCAATCTGCTTGTGGAAAAGGTGGCATTTCTGAGGTTTCACTTTCAAGCTGTGCTTCTGCAGCCGACTCAACACCTGTTCTAGCCGTTGGAGATGCTCCTCAAAAGTAGCTGCATAGATGATGATGATCTAGATAAATGAGGGGAGCTTCAAAGTTCAGGTCTCCTAAACACTGCTGAATCAGCCACTGAAAGGTTCCAGGCGTGATGGTAAGACCAAAGGGCATCCGGTTGAATTCAAACAATCCCATAGGCAGTATGAACACTGTCTTTAGCCGGTCTTCCCATGGACACTTGCCAAATCCACTGACCAGATCTAATGATGAGAAATACTTGGCTTTTCCCAGGGCAGACGACTTCTCAATTCTTGGTAGGGATAAAAGTCCCGCACGTACAGGCATTGAGTCGCTGGTAGTCAACACAAAAAATGCAGGGTTCCATCCATCTTCTGAACTAGAACAATGGTGGATGCCCATGGGCTCCAGCTCTCCCTTATGACCCCACTTTACGGCATGTGTGCCAAAATTTCTTTCACTTCCTGGTACACTTGCGGTGGAATCTGTCGATAGAGTTCCAGAATCGGTGCAGAATCGGTGTGGCACCGGTCACGAGCGTGCAGTTAGGAGGGGCGACAAGGGTTACATAGCCTGGGCAATTTTTGAGACTGCAAAGATGACCCAACACACGTTATCTGTTAAATTTGCACAAAAAAAATCTCAGTAGAGGAAAAATTGCAATAATTTGACAACTACATGCATGAACCGGCACATGCGCAATCAACATATGCTAAAATGTTGACTAGCGAGCCTTGCCAACCATCGGCCATCCCATCAACCGATCTGCTGCTTCTTCCTCTCCATCACCATCCAAGTCTTCACACACAGGTCTCCAGCCGCAGAAAATACAATTGCTTACACACCACAGTTGGGTTGAGTGAGAGCTGGTCAGCTGTTACAGAAATAGACATGACTGCTGCTTTTGTGTCACCTAACACAACACTTCTTTCTTAATCCACCATAGCATTTCCGCCTGAATTTTACTCACAGTCCAACAGTTTGTCCTGTTCTCCCTACTCCACCCTCTCTAAGCACAGTAGCAAGCTCTCAGTCCCGCAGTTGCGGCCACATAGATGAATGTTTCCCCCTACACATGGCAAAGCTGAGAGCTTGAACTCCACCATCTGAAATCTGCTGGCCAGGGAAATGGTGCCTTTCCGCCTGGTGGATACAGACAGTTTCTGAAAGTTGATGGTCATCACAGTCCCCCATTACCAGTTGCCTAGTTGCCATTACTTTGCAAAGAAAGCTGTGCCTGCAAAACACCAGCATGTCGCCGACAACATCACTCATTCCTTGAAAAAAATCTATATCTGCCATGGTGCATTTCATCACAGACACCTGGACGAGCAAACATGGGCAGGGACATTACATCTCGCTGACTGGTCAATGGCTGACTCTGGTGGCTGTGGGGGCAGGCGGTCAAGAGGCTGCTCCACAAGTTTTTGAATCCCCAAGGCTTGCAGGACAAATCTCTGTATCTAACAGTTCCTCCACTGCTTCTGACTCTGCCACCTCCTTTATGCCCTCCAACTGAGCCCTCAACCCCTCAATCAGACACATGTTCCAACAGTGCAGATAGAATCTCCCCCACCTCCGTACTGCACAGCCATGGCTCACCACAATCAGGCAGTGTTTAAATTAACATGCCTTGGAGATCGCAGTTATACAGCTCAAGAGATGTGGACCAGTATCCAGGACAAGTTATAGCAATGGCTGTCTGCACTAAACCTGGATCAAGGGAAGGCTGTTTGCGATAATGGTGAAAACCTGGTGGCCGCCCTAAGCCATGACAACCTGCCACATGTGACTTGCATGGCTCATGTCCTCAACCTGGTGATACATCAATTTCTCCGCCAGTATCCCGGCCTGGATGTGCTGCTGCAGAAAGCACAGTCGCTGTGTGATCACATCACGCAGGTCATCAACTTGCATTGCTACTGAGGTCTTTTTGCCTACCGGTTAACTGTTTGATTAGTGATGTTCTGACATGGTGGAATTCCACTCTGTTGCAGTGGTAGTGGCAGCAGCGACGAGCTCTGGTGCAGTATGTCCTTTTGAATAGCCTGGGTCGATGCAGTCCGAACATTGTGCAAATCACGCTTGTGGAGTGGGCACAGGAAAAGGACCTCGGAACCCTTCTGGACAGTTTTAAAATGGCTACTAAGATGGTTAGCGCTGACTATGCTGTCATCAGCATCGTTATTTTGGTCATCTACGTGCTGGAGCACACTTTGAATATGCTGTGTGAGGAGGTGATGGTCCCAGAGGAAGAGTTGGAAGCAGAGGACGATGCGGAATTGATAGCAATATCTCAAATTTTCTGACTGTCATCGCACAGATGGGTGCCATGGGTGGCTTACAACAATCAAGGGGGGCTTATGGCACCAGAAAAACTGTTAGTGCAGATGCTGGAGACGATGAACAAATTGAGCTGCGCAACAGTCAGGAGATGAAGAGGATAATGATAAACTCTGTTGTCCATGGTTAGCGGGAGGGGACATAGGAAGCAATCTTGAGTGTTAACCCACCACCAATACAACATGGATTTGGACCTCATGGAAGTGCCAAACACGAGCACCTTCTTGCTGCACTATCTTCAACATGATGCCCGTGTTCTTAGAAATACTGCTGACTACTGGGTTGCCACTCTGTTAGATCCACGGTACAAGAGTAAATTTAGCCAGATGCTTCCCCCATGGAAAGGGATGAAGGCATGCTGGAGTATCAAAATACTCCTATAGACAATCTTTAGAGAGGTTTTCCCTAAGACAGCAGTGAGGCAAACAATGTGCATTCCAGTTGTAGACGTCCAACCCTGGGAACATCAAGGCATCATCGCCAAAGCATTAGCTGCAGCAGCAGTGTAAATGGCATAAGCAATTTCTGAGTCATTTAACATATCTTTTAGACCAGCCTGTGTACCAGCAGAACAGAGTACAAGTCTGTCACGTTGTGAACAAATATAGAGGATGGTGCAGGAGTATCTGAACCTCAATATCAATGCCATTGGTGTGATTTGGACCCTTTTACTTTTTTGTCTTCAAAAATGGAAGAGTGGCTGGAGCTCACCTGTCATGTCTTGGAGGTTTTGTCATGTCGGCAGCCAGGGTTCTCTCAGAATATGTCTTCAGAGCTGATGGTGGTGTCCTGATGGATAAGCACATCTGGATGTCCCCTCAAAGTGTAGACCGCCTAACTTTCATTAAAATGAGCAAGTCATGGATCTCCGATGACTTTTGCATCCCAGTTGCAGATTGGGCAGACTAGGCAATAGTGTCGTTTTTATAGTCATGTATTGATCTCGCGTTATTGCGGTCTGTGCCATCTTTGTGGTATCTTTTGTGCCTGCTGTTGCTACTGCTGCTGATGTTACAAACAATTTTTTGAAATGTGGAGACTCCAAGTGTTAGGTCTCCATCTGGTGGGTTGCCTGTATTAGAAGATGTGTCAGAGGCCTATCATATTGTTTCTACTATGTGGAAATTGATGCCACCTTTCTGCTGTGTGACAATTATTTTTTGAAGCGTGGAAACTAAGTTCACTCTCCATGTGGTAGGTTGCCCGAGATGGACGGTGTGTCAGTGGCCTATTATAAAATTTTTACTCTGTGGAAATCAGTGCCATTTTAGTGGTGTGTGACAATTATTTTTTGAAATGTGGAAACTCCAAGTTGGGTCTCCATCTGGTGAATTGTAGTAGAAGATGTGTCAGAGGCCTATTATACTGTTTCTACTCTGTGGAAACTGATGCCACTTTTGTGCTGTGTGATAATTATTTTTTTGAAATGTAAAGACTCCAAGTTCGCTCTCCATCTGATGTGTGAAGTCTCCCAGCTAAGAAGGCTTACACTGCTCACTTAAAGAGAATCTGTTACCCCATTTTTCAGATATCAGCTGCAGCCAACACCATCAGGGGCTTATCTACAGCATTCTGTAGTGCTGTAGATAAGCCCCTGATGTAACTTGAAAGGTAAGAAAAATGAGTTATATTATACTCACCTGGGGGGCGGTCCGGTGCGGTCCGGGTCCGATGGATGTCGTGGTCCGGGACCGGCGCCTCCCATCTAGTAGCGATGACATCCTCTTCCTTGCTTCTGTCACTCTCCTGCGCAGCCGTACTTTATCAGTCCTGTTGAACGCAGAGTAAAGTATTGCAGTGCGCAGTTGCCGGGCCTGTCTGACCTTTCCCAGCGCCTGCGCACTGCAGTACTTTACTCTGCCATCAACAGGGCAGATAAAGTACGGCTGTGCAGGAGCGCGACAGAAGCAAGGAAGGGGACGTCATCGCTAGAAGATGGGAGGTGCCGGCACCGGACCGCGACACCCATCGGACCCAGACCGCACCGGACCGCCCCCCGGGTGAGTATAATATAACTAGTTTTTCTTATCTTTCAGGTTACATCAGGGGCTAATCTACAGCACCCATATGACAATCCATAATTTCCTGCAGGATTAAAAAGAGACACTTATCTACATAAAAATAGAGCTTCATGCCCCATAGTCCATGATTATGTTACAAGGACAGGGATGAGGTCTCTCCAGGACATTTTTCGGGACAAGGAGCCATCAACAGATGCATGGTTCTTTTATGAACAAATAAAGAGTTTTATTATTAAATTAGCCAAACAATCCGATCCATACAGAATATTATCTCCGTTTGAGACTCTTATACAAAACCTGCCAAGAAGGGCAGACCCCATCGAGAGATTTCCCAGCATTTTTTTCAAAATGGGAGATTGATTTGGGTAGACCCTTATCAGTTGAAGAACAAAGAACAAAGATTCTCTTATGCACATTCAGGTCATCGCTCTTTTCGACATCACAGGAGAGGAGCTACAAAATCTTGTTGAGGTGGTACAGATGCCCATTGTGATGAGTGCTGTGCTGGAATTGCTGTCCTCATCTTTTTTTTTTGTACTGCGGAAAGCCCACAAAGCAAAGCCCCCTCCTTCTCTCTGCAGCTCTCATACTTCTCACCAACCCCCCAGCCTGCACTCAGGCAGTGTAATGTGAGCTGCCAGTGCTGGAAGTTTTCCCGCTTCACCGCAGGGGTCCCCCATTGTCAGCACATGTGCTGCTCCTACACTAGCAGCCATTTTGGAGACTGCATTCTGTTTTGGTTAATAACACGGTGGGAGCGTCCGCTAGAAACACGAAAGTACTGTTGTGAAACATGCGCCTGACAGGCAACGGTCCCGTGGTACTGGTAAACCCGTAACTCCAACAGAACCCAAGAAATGGAATTCTCGGATGCCCTATAAACTAGCCACCCGCGTGTGGGCTCATTTGAACCGTCATTTCAAAGTAAGATCATTGATAGGTCTGCCATTCTTCTGCGAGGTTCTCAGGATGAGTTATGCTCCTGATAATCTTTCAGAACTCCAACCATACCTTTCAGCAAGAGGAGGACCCTGGTAACTCCACCCCGTTTATGATGTCACGGCCACAGGTCTATAAGGTAGGGGCCAGGTATTCTGGCTCTGATCTGCCCTGGACACCAGACTTATAGCAGCTCTGTGATGCATTGTGATGTCTCCCCTCCCCCGACCGCATGGCTTGCCTACTATGATCTAAGAACTGTAAGTTGATCTTCCTTATGTTAACCCCTTTTATTTTCTAATTGTCTTGTACATAACTATATTGCCTCAGTTTGTTACATCTTTTTATATTGTATAAGCACTGCCTGTCTTTTTAAGGAATAAACCTATAAATTTATTAGTTTGTCTCTCCTGCTCTATAAACGAATTTGCACGTGCCTGAAGCACTATGCTACTGTTTTGGGGTTGCTACGGACCCTCTTGATAAATTGTTCATCAAAAGCCGTAGCTGGTGGCAGCTAAAAGGAAGGGGTGTAAAGTGTTAATCTATTGGGTGACGCTGGCAGTGACGGAGCGGGGTTTATAAGGGTACTGCCTGGCTGCAGCCAGGAGTAATTATAATTCCCTCACTGCAGCGTGCCCAATAGCCAGCACACATCCAAGTGACCCGTCTGGCGACCAATTATCCTAGGTGCAGTTCCCTGACTGACCTGAGGGTAAGGGGGGCGCCAGAGAGCTGCAAGTTCCTAAGTGGAAGTGGGATAATTAAAAATCCCTGCAGTTTACTGGGTCGGACGGCAGCAGCCGTCGTGTGTGTGCACCGTTTCATCACATATTGGTGGCAGAGCGGTGGGATTATAGAGCATTAGTGATCTGGTTTGAGCAATCATTCCATTCACTAAAAAACTTGCACGGTTCTTCAGCGACCCTGCATCTAAAGTTTTGGAGAACAGACTCAGTGTTTATTAGTCCTGAGACAATTGTGTGTACTTGCGGTTACCCCCCCCTTCTCTTTGTTTTTCTATCCTATCTTTTATTTGGCAACCATGGCTACGAGGGGATACGACTGGTATAATCGGAATAGCAAGGAAGCTCTTCTTGCCATGTGCGAGTGGAGGGAGATTGTCCCCATGGCCCAAACCAAGGCCGAAGTGATCCAGGCCCTGATGGCACGGGACCACGCTCAGAGCGAGCAGGGCGCAGGAGCCGGCCCAAGCCAAGTTGGTGCCGCAGGAGCAGAGGCCCGACCCCTGACTGCTTACACCCAGGGCGGGATGGACCCTTACCTGCAGGCGGCCCTGGAGGGACTCTCCACTGACGACCATGAAGAACGCCTGAAGCTGATCCAGAAAGCTCAAGAGAGAGCCGACCAGCGAGAGGCCAAACAGCGAGAGGCTGAGATAGCCGAGCGCCAAGCCCAGCGAGAGGCCGAGTGAGCCGAGCGGGAGGCCGAGAGAGCCGAGCGGGAGGCTGAGAGAGCCGAGCGGGAAGCTCAGAGAGCCCATGAACTGGAGCTGCTCAGACAAGGGGCACTGCCCTCCACAGCCCAGAGCAGTGTGCCCAGCAGCGCTCAGAGTCCCAAGCCCGGCCGGAGCACTTTCCCGTGATGGAAAAGGACGGAGACTTGGACACTTTTCTGCGGGCCTTTGAGAAAGTCTGCAGACAGTACCGGCTGCCTGACAACCAATGGGCCAGGTACTTGACCCCCGGGCTAAAGGGCAAAGCTCTGGAGGCGTTTGCTTCACTCACGCCGGATCAAGATGACAACTATCAGGCCATCAAGCAGGCCCTGATCGCCAAGTACCAGCTAACCCTGAGGTATACCGAAAGAAGTTCCGGAACCTCCAACGTGGCCCACACGACAGTTATAGCGATGTGGTGCAAGGACTCAGGAACCACTTTGATCAGTGGATCCAGGGACTGTCAGTTGACACCTTTGAGAACCTGAGGGACCTGATGATCAAAGACCAGTTCCTGCATCTGTGCCCAGCTGAGGTCCGACAGTTCATCCTGGACCGAGAACCGGAGGACGCGGTCAGAACAGCACGGATCGCCGACAGCTATGAGGCCAACCGGAAAACCGAGGTGCGGAAGCCCGTCACCACCCGCTGGGGAGGGGGTAAGCCTGCAACCAACCCCAGTGCCCCTGCCAGCCGTCCCTCTGGAGGCACTATCCCCTTTGCCAGCGCCAGGCCTACATTAGACCCCCGCCAGTGTTTCTCCTGTAAAAGGACTGGACACATCAGCGCCACCTGTCCGGAGAGGCAGAAGAACCCCCCAGCCAAGGCCTCCGGGCCGAACGCCTCTGTTCTTTTGGTGGGTGGTGTGGTGGGGAGGGTTGATGACAACGTGCAGCCCGTCCGCTTGGGGGCCCGTCTTGCTTCAGGCCTCAAGGACACCGGGGCTGAACGAACCCTCATCCGACCCGAACTGGCGGCCCCTGAAGAGTTGATTCCGGGGAAAACCTTAACTGTCACCGGGATTGGGGGCGTCCACTACCCCTTGCCGATAGCCCGAGTTTTCATTGACTGGGGTGCCGGGAGCGGGGTGAAGGAAGTGGGGGTGTCCGAAAACCTGCCCACTGATGTTTTATTGGGGACTGATCTGGGGAGGATGGTGGCGTACTATGTCCCTGACACCCCTTCCCAATCTGATGATAAGGTTAACGTTAACCATGATGTTGATGTTGATGATGATGGGAAACTGATTGTGTTACCTGCTAATGCTTTGCGAAGTGATGATGCAACTGATAACCTTTCTTTCCCTAGGACTGATGTTGATAGTGATGTATCTGTGCCATCTGAATCTGTTAACCCTTTCTCTGAAGCGGTAGATGTGTCCACAGGTACAGGAGCGTTCAGTCCCGTCGCTCTGCGGAGTGAGACGGCTGAGGAACCCCTAGCAGGAGCAAGCGACAGTGCTCAAGGAAATGGGGAGGTGCATGGGAACTGGGAGGAAGGTGACGCCATGACACTGACCAGTGCCACCGAGGAAGGTAACTGGCCCATAAGTAGCACTGCTCCTGAAGTGTTGGGGGTGGATGGGGAGGTAGAGCCCATAGCAGCGCAGGCCGATGGGTCTATAGAAATCCCCGGGGAGACTGCATATGTAGCTGCTGTCACCCGCAGTCAGAGTGCCCGGATCGCAGGTAGCGCCCTGCCATCTGGACCCTCCTCCGCTACAGGAGAGACTGAACCAGAGGTGGACCCAGAGCCGGTCCCAGAGGGTCCCAGTGAGGAAGGAACCCTGACGTCACTTCTGGCTGCCTCCAGCCAGGAGTTCCAGGCCGCTCTGCACTCAGATGCGAGCCTGGAGAACTTGAGGCACCTCGCCGAGACGCCCACCTCTGTGACTGATAAGGAGAGGGTGTTCTGGGAACGAGGAAGGTTGTACCGGGATACAGTACCCGGAGATTCCCAAAAGGAGTGGTTGAGGGAAAAACAGCTGGTCGTCCCGCACCAGTTCCGAGGTGAGTTGTTGAGGATTGCCCATGAGATTCCACTCGCTGGACACTTGGGGATCAGCAAAACTAAGGCACGGCTGTCTCAACACTTCTATTGGCCCAAGATGGGGACAGATGTGACTAACTACTGCCGCTCCTGTATCACCTGTCAAAGAGTGGGGAAGGCGGGGCCTGCTCTTAAGGCTCCCCTGATCCCATTGCCAGTGATAGAGGAGCCTTTCCAGAGGATCGCGGTGGACATTGTGGGCCCGCTGGCCGTCCCCAGCAGCTCTGGAAAGCAATACATCCTTACTGTGGTAGACTACGCTACCCGGTGCCTGGAGGCAGTAGCTCTGTCCTCAACTAGGGCAGATAAGGTGGCGGATGCACTGGTGACCATCTTTTCACGGGTAGGATTTCCCAGGGAGATGCTTACCGATCAAGGGACCCAATTTATGTCTCGCCTAATGAAGGCTCTCTGCAGCAAAATGCAGGTGACGCATATGGTATCGAGTGCGTATCACCCACAGACCAATGGTTTGTGTGAGCGCTTTAACGGAACCCTCAAACAGATGCTCCGCATGCTGGTTGAGACCCAGGGACGCGATTGGGAGCGGTACCTCCCACACCTGCTATTTGCCTACAGAGAAGTCCCGCAGGCCTCGACGGGGTTCTCCCCTTCGAGCTCCTGTATGGTAGGCGAGTCCGGGGACCCCTTGGGTTGATAAGAGAATCCTGGGAAGATGAGCCAAACCCCACAGAAGTGTCCATCGTGGATTATGTCATGCGCTTCCGCGACAAGATGCAGACCTTGACGCAGTTGGTGCATGACAACATGACGCAGGCTCAGGCTGACCAGAAGCACTGGTACGACCAGAACGCCCGGGAGCGGACCTACCAGGTGGGTCAAAAGGTGTGGGTGCTGGTCCCCGTACCAAAGGATAAGCTTCAGGCAGCCTGGGAAGGCCCGTACGTCGTGCACCAACAGCTCAACCCAGCCACCTACGTGGTCACGCTTGACCACACTCGGGGTAGGCGCAAGGCCTTTCACGTCAACATGATGAAGGCCCATCACGAACGTGAAGCCTGCGTCCTACCGGTCTGCAATCTGCCCGAGGACGGGGAAGAGGATCCCCTCCTAGACATGCTGGCCCAAGCTAATGCCAATGGGTCCATTGAGGACATGGAGGTAAATGCCTCGCTAACCGCCTCCCAGCGGTTGCAGTTGCTGACCACTCTGGAATCCTTTCGGGCCGTGTTCACTAACCGACCCGGAAGGACCAAGTTGGCAGTCCATGAGGTGGACACCGGGAATCACGCCCCGTTACGGCGGACACCTTATCGGATCTCTGAGGAGGTGCAGCAGATTATGCGCCAGGAGATCCATGAGATGTTGCAGCTGGGGGTGATCCGGCCGTCCAAAAGCGCGTGGGCCTCACCTGTAGTTCTCGTGCCAAAAAAGGATCGGACCACCCGGTTCTGCATGGACTACAGGGGGCTCAACGCCATCACTACCTCTGATGCCCACCCAATGCCACGCATCGAGGATCTGCTGGAGCGGTTGGCGAATGCCAAGTACATATCCATCATGGATTTAAGCCGGGGATACTGGCAGATTCCCCTGAGCCCTGCGGCGCAGGAGAAATCCGCCCTTTATCACCCCTTTTGGACTGTACGAGTCCACGGTCATGCCTTTCGGCATGAAGAATGCCCCTGCCACTTTTCAGCGGATGGTCAACCACCTGCTTCAGGGACTGGAGGAGTACGCTGTGGCGTACCTGGACGACATTGTCGTCTTCAGTTCCACCTGGGAGGAACACCTTCAGCATCTCCAGGAGGTGCTCAAGCGTATTCACCAGGCAGGTCTGACCATCAAGCCGGGAAAATGCCAGATGGGCATGAGGGAGGTCCACTACCTGGGGCACCGGGTAGGTGGGGGTTCCATGAGTCCAGAGCCCGAGAAAGTGGACGCGATCGTGTCCTGGCCCACCCCCAGGACCAAAAAGCAGGTGAAGTCCTTCCTGGGCACTGCAGGGTACTATAGGCGTTTCGTACCGAACTATAGCGCCATTGCAAAACCCTTGACGGACCTCACCAAGGGCGGTCTACCCCAAACAGTCAGCTGGACAGATGGCTGTGAGGCGGCATTCCGAGCTTTGAAAACAGCCCTGTGCAGCTCTACAGTGTTGAGAGCCGTCGACAGCAGTCGGCCCTTCCTGGTACAGACTGACGCCAGCGAATTTGGCCTCGGTGCTGTACTCAGCCAGGTTGATTCGGGGAACCAGGAGCACCCCGTGTTGTACCTGAGCCGGAAACTTCTGCCAAGGGAAGTGGCATACTCCACCATCGAGAAGGAGTGCCTGGCCATGGTCTGGGCACTGCAACGTTTGCAGCCCTACCTGTACGGGCGCACCTTCAAGGTGGTCACCGACCACAACCCTCTGAGCTGGTTGCACACAGTGTCCGGAACCAATGGTAGGTTGCTACGCTGGAGCCTTGCCCTGCAGCAGTATGATTTTGCCGTACAACACAAGAAAGGCAGCGATCATGGGAATGCTGATAGGTTATCACGACGTGGCGAACCCGCTGAGGTGCGCATGTCGGATTACCGACAGGTCATGCCTCCGTAGCGCCCTCAAAGGGGGGGAGGTGTGATGAGTGCTGTGCTGGAATTGCTGTCCTCATCTTTTTTTTTTGTACTGCGGAAAGCCCACAAAGCAAAGCCCCCTCCTTCTCTCTGCAGCTCTCATACTTCTCACCAACCCCCCCAGCCTGCACTCAGGCAGTGTAATGTGAGCTGCCAGTGCTGGAAGTTTTCCCGCTTCACCGCAGGGGTCCCCATTGTCAGCACATGTGCTGCTCCTACACTAGCAGCCATTTTGGAGACTGCATTCTGTTTTGGTTAATAACACGGTGGGAGCGTCCGCTAGAAACACGAAAGTACTGTTGTGAAACATGCGCCTGACAGGCAACGGTCCCGTGGTACTGGTAAACCCGTAACTCCAACAGAACCCGAGAAATGGAATTCTCGGATGCCCTATAAACTAGCCCACCCGCGTGTGGGCTCATTTGAACCGTCATTTCAAAGTAAGATCATTGATAGGTCTGCCATTCTTCTGCGAGGTTCTCAGGATGAGTTATGCTCCTGATAATCTTTCAGAACTCCAACCATACCTTTCAGCAAGAGGAGGACCCTGGTAACTCCACCCCGTTTATGATGTCACGGCCACAGGTCTATAAGGTAGGGGCCAGGTATTCTGGCTCTGATCTGCCCTGGACACCAGACTTATAGCAGCTCTGTGATGCATTGTGATGTCTCCCCTCCCCGACCGCATGGCTTGCCTACTATGATCTAAGAACTGTAAGTTGATCTTCCTTATGTTAACCCCTTTTATTTTCTAATTGTCTTGTACATAACTATATTGCCTCAGCTTGTTACATCTTTTTATATTGTATAAGCACTGCCTGTCTTTTTAAGGAATAAACCTATAAATTTATTAGTTTGTCTCTCCTGCTCTATAAACGAATTTGCACGTGCCTGAAGCACTATGCTACTGTTTTGGGGTTGCTACGGACCCTCTTGATAAATTGTTCATCAAAAGCCGTAGCTGGTGGCAGCTAAAAGGAAGGGGTGTAAAGTGTTAATCTATTGGGTGACGCTGGCAGTGACGGAGCGGGGTTTATAAGGGTACTGCCTGGCTGCAGCCAGGAGTAATTATAATTCCCTCACTGCAGCGTACCCAATAGCCAGCACACATCCAAGTGACCCGTCTGGCGACCAATTATCCTAGGTGCAGTTCCCTGACTGACCTGAGGGTAAGGGGGGCACCAGAGAGCTGCAAGTTCCTAAGTGGAAGTGGGATAATTAAAAATCCCTGCAGTTTACTGGGTCGGACAGCAGCAGCCGTCGTGTGTGTGCACCGTTTCATCACACCCATCAGATTTGAACTTAATTTATCCAACAACACCAGATACGTGCTGGAGATGCTTTAAAGATAGAGGTTCATTTGTACATATTTGGTGGCACTGCCCACTCATACAGAAACTGTGGTTAGAATCCTTTGATCTCTGCAACAAGCTGTCTATAACCAAAATTACACCCACAATGGAGGTGGCCTTGCTGTCCTTGTGTAGCTCCTCAATTTCTAGAATTAAGAAAGGTCTTCTTAGACATATTCTCACTGTTACCAGGAACGTGATTCCTAGATTTTGGAAACAGGAAAAGGTTCCCTCGCGTTGTGATTTGGTGATGGAGCTCAACGACATATATAGAAAGGAACAGCTGATAGGACAACTGAATGGTACCACCGGAAAGGTATATAACACTTGGGCCCCTGGGTTATATGTAGAGAATCATCGGAATTGGACTCTTGGTTGATAGACCCATAGATGATGGGTCATATGAGTTTATCTACTGGATGGAGCCACATCTCCTACCCCACTCCTTCAAATCCTCCCCCTCCCCCTCTTCTTTTTTTTTTTTTTCTCTTCTTTCCCCCTTGTTTCTTCTCTATCTTCTTTTCTTTTGTAGACCTAGAGTCTTAGTCTAGGTACCTTCTTCTTTAAAATATATAAAAAAGTAATGCAGATGTTAATTGCCTACATGAGCAAACACCTCAGGAGCTCATCCAACATTTATTTTATATGTATGACTTTCTGGGGAAATGTTATAGTTGCTATATAATTTTTTTTTTGCATGTGATAGTAGAAGAGGTAAGTTCTTTTCTCTTTCTGCTGTTAATGATTAATGTGTATAAATACCTCAATAAACTTGATTCACACAAAAAAATGAAATACCTCTCCTGGCTGGGCATTGCTCTACTCTGGATACTTCACTGTCGCCATCTTCCAGCTCTCTGAACTGTGACTGTTCAGGCAGAGGGTGCACAGACGTGACGTCATCGCGCTCTCTGACCTGAATGTCACTGTCAGGAAACGTGGAAGACGTCACAGCGGTGAAACAGGGAGAGGTAAGTATTGCAAGTGCTGTGGCCCTGAGGAAGCAGGGGGAGCCAACACGTGGGTGCCGGCCCTGGCACAGGGCCACTCATAGCACGCCGGTGTCTCTGACGGCGAGTGGGCCACCCCCACCTGCTCAGGGCCCTGATACTTGCCCGGGTGCGCCAGGTGCTGACGACAGCCCTGGGGGGATACAGCCCAGTTAGGGAGGCTGAAAAACTGGCATACATTGAGGTGTAGGCTGTACTTTCAGCAGCTGCAAATGGAGGAATTGGAGAAGTCGGAGGAATAGGAGGACTAAGGCTACTTTCACACTTGCGTTTTATCGCGCAGCGCATCGTGCGCTATCGGACACATGCGCAATGTTCCCCTATCTTTAACATGGCGGGCGCAGGGTCTAGCGCTTACACGCGTTCATGTGCGTTTGTCGTGCGCTGCGCATTTTCCCGGTAGACGCTACATGTTGCTTTTTTTTTTCCGCCCAACCGCTTAAAAAAAACGCGTGCGCAAAAAATAACAGTCTATGGGGGCGCTGGTGTGCGCATGGCTTTGCGCTCGTCAGCGCTTTTGCACGCACGCGATTTTTCTCTAAATAATGTCTAAACACTTGTTTAAACCATGATAGAGACAGATGATAGAGCCAGAGATGATAGAGCCAGATGATAGAGACAGAGATGATAGAGCAAGAGATGATAGAGCCAGAGATGATAGAGCCAGAGATGATAGAGACAGATGATAGATGATAGAGCCAGAGATGATAGAGACAGATGATAGATGATAGAGCCAGAGATGATAGAGACAGATGATAGATGATAGAGACAGAGATGATAGAGAGAGATGACAGAGACAGAGATGATAGAAATGTGACAACCCATGCGCCAAAAAAACGCAAACGCATGCAAAAACGCATGAAATTGCAGACAAATGCTGCGTTTTTTTTGTCGAAATGCGCATGCTGATGCGACTAAATATCGCAGCGTTTACAAGCGTTTGCACGCGTTTTTTTAATGTGCTTCATGTGCACTCGAAACGCAGCGCAAAAAAAGGCAAGTGTGAATGTAGCCATTTTGCTGGCAACCTATGTGTCATCAGGGGAAGGTGGTCCAAAATCCTTTGAAACCCAGGCATGGTTCATTTTAATGAAGGTGAGATCACCAACATTTTGGGTCGACAGCCGGGTCCTTCTTTCTGTCAGGATTGATCCAGCAGCACTGAAGACTCTTTCTGATAGCACACTACCAGCAGGGCAAGCGAGCTCCTGTAAGCATATTGTGCCAATTCAGGCCAGGTGTCCAGTTTACAGGCCCAGTAGTCAAAGGGAAATGAACTGTGAGGGAGAACATCGATAGGGGAGGAGAGGTAATTTTGAACCATAGTTGACAACTGCTGTCTCCTGTCTATTGCAATCGATTCAGTATTAACAGTCATGTGAGCGGTACTCGAGAAATCAGTCCACAACATGGTCATGAAACCCTGTCTCCAACGCCACTTTGGCTGTGTGCACCACGAACACCTCTTCCATTTGGCCCAGTACGGCTTGTGGTAGAACCTGCACTGCTGCTGTGTGCTGGGAATGACTCTAACAAACGGTATACCAGAGTTGCTTGTTTGATCACCAATATTAGCTCTAGGCAGGGCCGTATTTAGAGTTTATGCTGTCCTAGGCACTTTTCGTTCTGCCTCCCCCATTGGTGAGTATGACTAATGCAGACACTGTCGTCAGTGACTTAGGCTACTTGCACGTCAGCGATTTTTGCCATTCGTGGCAGATCCGGCAGCTTTTCCGCATCTGCCATGTAACAGATCACTTATGGCAACACTGCATTCGGCCTCATTCATTCCCTATGCGACTTGCAGACATGTGCGACACTTGCGGTTATGACGCGATCCCGTAAATCCGATACTTGCAGCAACGGAAAAAAAAACTACTAGCAGTGTTTTTTTGTCTCATCGCAAGTGCCGCACATGTTTGCAAGTCCCATAGGGAATGAATGAGGCCGAATCTATGTGTATGCCCATGTAGCTCTTTCAAAGACAGTGGTTTCCTACCACACTCAAAAGACATACAAATAGGATGTTTAGATTGTGAGCCCCAATGGGGACAGTGTTGATAATGTATGTAAAGTGCTATGGAGTTAATAGAGCAATATCAGTGAATAAATATTATTCTTAATATTAGGTTACAATACCAGGATCTGAGGATTTTCTGTTTCGAGGTCAAGCGCTGTCTGATGTGATGTTGCTGCCTGTCTCGCTGTCTTCCTTTTTTGACACTGCAGTGTGGTGGACAAGAAAACATTAACTGGTTAACGGCAAGAAGTCTTGTGTCTGTGTACTAACTGAGCTACAAACTCTCCCCAAACCATGTCCAGCAGACACTGGAGGATTACTAGATGAATTTTATTATTCCATTACTGCCCAGTCTCTGACTAAGGCCTTATTCATATGTCTGGGTGTAAATAGATACTTACATATAAATCTGGACAATTTATCTTATAGCTCTCCCGGTATATTATTTATTATAGATCTATAATATATAATGTACAAGGAGACCTATAGTATAAAATGTCCAGAATTACCTGTAATATATGACGTACAATCTATTATATATAATGTCCAGGGTGATCCATAATATATAATGCTCAGGTAGTAGATTTATAATAATGTACAGTCCAGGCAAATCTATACTATATAATGTCCAGAGGCAGAGATATATTTAGGGTACGTTCCCACTTTCAGGAAACGCTGCGGGTTGGACGCTGAGAACAGCCGCAGAGTCCAATTCGCAGTGTCCAAATGTTACAGCATAGTGGAGGGGATTTTATGAAATCCCATATCCACTATGGGTACAAAGATGCAGGTGGCAGACCTGCGTATGCACATGTGGCGCGTCTTTCTACACCGCAGCATGTCTATTTATCACGCGGAGACGCTCAGTCTACGCAAGATAAATAGCACCATTCTATGTATAGAATTCGGTGATTCCACACGGTTCAACGACACATGCGGAATCACCGCACGTACAAAAGCCGGCAAAGCTTTGGACAGAGCTGTGTCCTCTCTGCAGCGTTTCCTGAACGTGGAAACATAGCCTTAGGGTATGTGCACACGTTGCAGATTTGTCTGCAGAAGTTTCCGTACATAATCCGCATCTCTTGGCAGAAAACGCAGGTGCGTATTTGATGCGTTTTTTACATGTGGATTTGTATGCCTTTTTGTAAGTTAAATAAAGATGTTATTTAACAAAAAAAAGATTTGTGATGTAATTTCTGTCCAACCTCCTTTTTTACATTAATCCAGCGTTCATTCTCCCAGCGCTCATTTCCCACCCCAGCGCTCATTCCCCACCCAGAGCTCATTCCCCACCTCAGAGCTCATTCCCCCAGCGATCATTCTCACCAGCGCTCATTTCTCCCCAGCGCTCATTCCCCACCTCAGAGCTCATTCCCCACCTCTGCGCTCGTTCCCCCCAGCGCTCATTCCCTACCTCAGAGCTCATTCCCCACCCCAGCGCTCATTCTCCCCAGCGCTCATTCCCCCCAGCGCTCATTCCCCACCTCAGAGCTCATTCCCACCTCAGAGCTCATTCCCACCTCAGCGCTCATTCCCCACCTCAGAGCTCATTCCCCCAGCGATCATTCTCCCCAGCGCTCATTTCTCCCCAGCGCTCATTCCCCACCTCAGAGCTCATTCCCCACCTCAGCGCTCATTCCCCCAGCGCTCATTCCCTACCTCAGAGCTCATTCCCCACCCCAGCGCTCATTCTCCCCAGCGCTCATTCCCCCCAGCGCTCATTCCCCACCTCAGAGCTCATTCCCCACCTCAGAGCTCATTCCCCACCTCAGCGCTCATTCCCCCCAGCGCTCATTCCCTACCTCAGAGCTCATTCCCCACCCCAGCGCTCATTCTCCCCAGCACTCATTCCCCCCAGCGCTCATTCCCCACCTCAGAGCTCATTCCCCACCTCAGAGCTCATTCCTCAGCTCAGCACTCATTCCCCCAGCGCTCATTCCTCCCCCCGTGCTTATTGCCCACCTCAGCACTCATTCCTCACCCCAGCGCTCATTCCCCACCTCAGCGCTCACTGCCCCCACAGCGCTGACTGCCCCACAGCCCTCACTTCCGCCCCAGCGCTCACTGCCCCCCCAAGTGCTCACTGCCCCCACAGCGCTCACTGCCCCAACAGCGCTCACTGCCCCACAGCGCTTACTGCCCCACAGTGCTCACTGCCCCCAGTGCTCACTGCTCCACAGCGCTCACTGCCTCCCCAGCGCTTACTGCCCCACAGTGCTCACTGCCCCAGTGCTCACTGCTCCACAGCGCTCACTGCCTCCCCAGCGCTCACTGCCCCACAGCGCTCACTGCCCCCCAGCGCTCACTGCCCCACAGCGCTCACTGCCCAAAGCACTCACTGCCCCCACAGCACAGCGCTCACTGCCCCCACAGCGCTCACAGCCCCCACAGCACTCACTGCCCCCCCCAGCGCTCACTGCCCCACAGCGCTCACTGCCCCCACAGCGCTCACTGCCCCACAGCCCTCACTTCCGCCCCAGCGCTCACTGCCCCTCCAAGTGCTCACTGCCCCCACAGCGCTCACTGCCCCAACAGCGCTCACTGCCCCACAGTGCTCACTGCCCCCACAGCGCTTACTGCCCCACAGCGCTCACTGCCCCACAGCCCTCACTTCCGCCCCAGCGCTCACTGCCCCTCCAAGTGCTCACTGCCCCCACAGCGCTCACTGCCCCAACAGCGCTCACTGCCCCACAGTGCTCACTGCCCCCACAGCGCTTACTGCCCCACAGCGCTCACTGCCCCACAGCCCTCACTTCCGCCCCAGCGCTCACTGCCCCCCCAAGTGCTCACTGCCCCCACAGCGCTCACTGCCCCAACAGCGCTCACTGCCCCACAGTGCTCACTGCCCCCACAGCGCTTACTGCCCCACAGTGCTCACTGCCCCCAGTGCTCACTGCTCCACAGCGCTCACTGCCTCCCCAGCGCTCACTGCCCCACAGCGCTCACTGCCCCCCAGCGCTCACTGCCCCACAGCGCTCACTGCCCAAAGCACTCACTGCCCCCACAGCACAGCGCTCACTGCCCCCACAGCGCTCACAGCCCCCACATCACTCACTGCCCCCCCAGCGCTCACTGCCCCACAGCGCTCACTGCCCCCCCAGCGCTCACTGCCCCCACAGCACAGTGCTCACTGCCACCACAGCACAGCGCTCACTGCCCCCCAGCCCCAGTGCTCACCCAGCCCCAGTGCTCACTGCCCCCGCCAGCCCCAGCATTCACTGCCCCCCCAGCCTCAGCGTTCACTGCCCCCTCAGCCCCAGCGTTCACTGCCCCCTCAACCCCAGCGTTCACTGCCCCCCAGCCCAGCGTTCACTGCCCCTCAGCCCCAGCGTTCACTGCCCCTCAGCCCCAGCGTTCACTGCCCCACCAGCCCCAGCGTTCACTGCCCCCCCAGCCCCAGCGTTCACTGCCCCCTCAGCCCCAGCGTTCACTGCCCCCCCAGCCCCAGCACTCACTGCCCCCTCAGCCCAAGCGCTCACTGACCTCCCTGCTCATTCCTCCCCGTTATCATACTCACCTCCTCTTGCTGCCTGCAGCTCTGAAGGTCCAGCGTCGACATCCTGCTCCTGTATAAGGAACACGTGGGTACCGCTCATTAAGCTCATGATTATGGACGCCACGCCTATGAGAGTGGAGTGGCGTCCATATTCATGAGCTTAATGAGCGGTACCACCAGTGACCGTGCGCTCAAACAGGAAGAAGTCGGCTCTGGACCATTGGAGCTGCAGGCAGCAGGAGGAGGCGAGTATGATGACGGGTGGGGTTTAGGGGGTAGGGAAGCAAGGGGAGGGCCGACCCCGGAGTAAAAAAAAAAAAATCATGCTCAGGTGCCGCCACCCCGCAGAGTCCCACCCTAGGCACGTGCCCTCGAGTGCCTAGTGGCAAATACGGCCCTGGCTCTAGGTTCTCCTGTGGCATGATGTTCTGTAATTTGCCTTTATATCGAGGATGCTGGCCAACCAGTAGTCGTCATCCTTCATAATTTTGGCAATGCGGGGGTCCCTTTTTAGGATCCGCAATACATAATCACACATGTGGGCCAATGTTCCAGGTGTCAATGATGCATTGCCAGTGGTGGGTGGAGGAGCACTTTCTGCCAAATCCACATCCCTCCAGTCACGCACAAACCCTGTTCCTGACCTTGGCAAGCCAATATTGTCCCTTGCCCCCTGAGAAGCATCCTCCTCCCCAAAATAATCATCCCCCTCATCCTCCTCCTCTTCCTCTTCTTCCTCCACCTCGTCCAGGACAGTTCCCTGAGCAGACAATGGCTGACTGTCATCAAGGCTTCCCTCCTCCTCCTTTTCCTCCTCCTCTGCAGATACCTGAGCCTTAATTTGCATCAAAGTTTGCATGAGCAGATGCATAAGTGGGATGCTTATGCTTATGATGGCGTGGTCTGCGCTTACCAGCCGTGTGCATTCCTCAAAACACTGAAGAACTTTACAGAGGTCTTTCAGCTTTGACCACTGCACACCTGACAACTCGATGTCTGCATTCAAACTGAGTGCCCGTGTATCCTCCCACAAATGCATTACAGCCTGCCTCTGTTCGCACAGCCTCTCAACCATGTGCATGGTGGAGTTCCACCTTGTTGCAACGTCTATGATTAGGCGGTGCTTGGGGAGGTGGAGCAATCGCTGCAGCCTCTGCATACGACTGGAGTCTATGGGCGAGCGAAGGATGTGCTAGCACAGTCTTTGTACCTTATGGAGCAGGGCTGACAACTCCGGATAATTATTTATGAAGCACTGCACCACCAGGTTCAAGGTGTGAGCCAGGCAAGGTATGTGTCTGAGTTTCGCCAGGGCTATGGCCGCCACAAAATTATGGCCGTTATCACTGACTACCTTGCCTTGCTCAAGATGTAGACTGCCCAGCCATGACTCAGTTTCTCGATGCAAGTAGTCGGCCAGTACCTCCGCGGTGTGTGTCTGTTGTCGCTAGTGTTGAGCGATACTTTCCGATATCCAAAAATATCGGATCGGAATGGTATTTCCGATATCACTAAAATATCGGCGATACCCGATACCGATACCGGAAGTCCCATGTAAGTCTATGGGAACAAAATATCGCAACTAAAAAAACCCTTTCTTTCGTTGTAAACACAAAATATACACACATAGAATACATATATATATATACATGTCATTGTGACATATATATATATATATACATATATGTATAGTTTATACACTTCTACATAGTAAAATAGCCTCTGATTCAATTGCCGGGTAAAGCCGGCTTCTGTGAAAAGACAGAAGCACCCGACATGAAATGACACTTGGTGTACATAGGGTTAACCATGTCTTTTCATGTCGTTTGCTATCTGATTTGCACAAACAATTACATCAGTCTATGTGTGCAAAATTTCACACCTGTAGGGGTTAATTAAAGTTGTAAATTCGTTGTAAAAAAACCGGACTTTTTTGCTACGAATTTACACCTTTAATTAACCCCTACAGGTGTGAAATTTTGCACACATAGACTGATGTAATTGTTTGTGCAAATCAGATAGCAAAGGACATGGTTAACCCTATGTACACCAAGTGTCATTTCATGTCGGGTTCTGCATTTTCACAAAAGCCGGCAATTGAATTAGCGGCTATTATACTATGTAGAAGTGTATGAACTATAAATATAAATATATATATATATATATGTCACAAATTCAATGACATGTATATATATATATATGAGGTGTAAAATTGTTTTAAAAAAATGCGTGGGCTCCCGCCCTATTATCGCAACCAGACAGACAAAGCCAGCGAATGTGGGCAGATAATAATAGCCCAGAGAGGGACCATTATTTTTGGCCCCCCCCTGGCTACTAACATCTGCCCCAGACACCCCAGAAAAGACAAATCTATAATTAGATTTGCCCTTTCTGGAACTTTGCCCGTCTATTCCCATTGCCCTGTAGCGGTGGCGAATGGGTTAATATGGGGTTAAAGCCACCTTGCAATTGAAAGGTGACCTTAAGCCAGGTTAATAATTGAGAGCTGTCAATTAGACAACTATCAATTATTAATCCTATTGCATGAAATAAAAATAAAACACACACACTTTAATTAAAAATCATTTTAATGAAATAAAGACACATGTTTTTGACCATCTTTTATTTGACTGCAAAAACCATTTCCTGTAATAAAAATAAAATAAAAAAGCAAAATTATTCTTACCTATCCCATGCACAGTCAGGTCCCACGGTGTAATCCTTCAGAAATGGTTAATGTTTACTGCAGGGACCGCAGCTAATGCTGCAGCCTCACAGTAAACCCCCAAATGAATGAGTTCCTCTCCTGGCTGACAGGAGAGGAAGTGGAAAGCTTAATTGATTGCTTTCCACTTTCACTTCAGGTCAGCCAGGGACACAATCAGTGACGTCAGAGGGAACTGATTAACAAAAATAGGGGTTCCCTTCGAAAAAAAAATGGCGTCGGGTCCCCCCTATTTTTGTTAACCAGCCTGATGAAGCAGACTGCTGAGCAGTGGCGTACCGTGAATGAAGCAGACCAAGCAGCTGCTATGGGGCCCGGACAGGTGAGGGGGCCCTCGACGGTCGGGTAGCTGTGCTGACACAGTACTACCAGGGGGTCGGCGTGGGAGGGGGAGCGCAGATCTTCTATATACTCACCCCTCCTGGTGCGGTCTCTGCAGCCCCTGCTCTTCTCCCACGGTCTCCGACGCCTGTGTTCAGCGGTCAGGTGGTACCGCTCATTACAGTCATGAATACGCACATATTCATGACTTTAATGAGCTGTCCCACGTGACCGCTGAACACTGGCGGCGGAGACCGTGGGAGAAGAGCAGGGGCTGCACAGACCGCGCCGGCGGAAGGGTGAGTATAAGGGATATTTACCTGTCCCGTTCCACCGTTGCTCGCGTCCTCTTGCTGCAATGTTCAGGTCAGAGGGCGCGATGACGTCGTTAGTGCGCGCCGCGCCCTCTGCCTGATCATTCACTGCTGGAGGACCCCGAAGACAGCGGCACTCAGCAGTGGAGAGAGGACAGGTAAATATCTCAGGTGCCGGGGCCCTGAGCGAACGGTGACATCGGCACCTGGTGTCACCCCCTGCTCAGGACACCGGCACCTGGCCCCAGCGACGAAAGGTGAGTATGTCTTTTTTTTTTTTTGGTTGCAGCAGCTGCGGCAGCATAAGGGCCTATACTATGGAGCATCTATGGGGGCACAATCTATGGGGGCATAATACATTTTTTTGTTTAATGTGTCCCCTCACTGTGCTGGCACTTTACATTTACAATGGCTCTGGGTTTTTTTTTTTGGGGGGGGCCCATTCAGACTTTTGCTATGGGGCCCCATGATTTCTATGTACGCCCCTGCTGCTGAGGCATGGTATTTAAGGCTGTTAAGGAGCCAATATCCATGGACCTTGCCAGCAGCGTCGGACTGGAGTACCTTGGGCCCACCAGAGAAAAAATATTCTTGGGGCCCACCATCATACTTCCCAACCTTTGAAGAAGGGAAAGAGGGACAAAGGCTGTGGCACGCTGTGCCTGCTGCAGCAAATTTTAGGACATGCCACGTTGCACCACAGACTGTCCAGGAGTTGGTGGATGCTTTAGTCCAGGTGTGGGAGGAGATCCCTCACAGACCATCCGTCGCGCTCATCAGGAGCATGGCCAGAAGTTGTAGTGAGGTCATACAGCATACCTCCCAAATTTTGAAGTCAGGAAAGAGGGTTAAAGGCTGCGGCGCGCGTAGGCGTCGCTGCAAATTTTAGGCCACGCCCCGACCACACCCATTTAACAGCTAATCACACCCATATCCTGGCCCCAAGCGTACCCATTTAGCACTGCTGATCACACTGACTGGTAATGAGGGCACAGTGGCTGGTACTGAGGAAAAGAAAGAAAGAGCAGCGAGAGAGAAAGAACAAACAGAGAAAGAAAGAGAGGAAAGAAAGAAAAGAGAGAGAGAAGGAAAGAACAGAGAGAAAAAAGAACAGAGAGCGAGAAAGAAAGAACAGAGAGCGAGAAAGACTAGAGAGAGAAAGAAAGACTAGAGAGAGAGACAGCTAGGGTTTTGGTTTAGTGGGGGCGAAACTTCTGAGTGGGCCCCTAATCAGAGAACCTCAGCAAATGACCGCGCTGTTGCCAAAAATAATCTATATATAAAAAGACCAATATTGATATTACCGCCATATGGTCTGTGGTAAATAATACCAGTCCTACAGAACATATAATAGATTACAGCACAGGTACAGATAATGACTTACCGCTGATGTTCTTTCTAATGGAATTGTTCACTTTTAATTTCTTTTCCATCTGGCCCAGACCGACATGACGACTTCTCCAGCCAGGACTCGACTGCAGAGATTACAACAAAGACACATTTCACTTCTCATATTTTTAGCACTGTCTTGGTCACCAATTGGACTATTCTCAACCTGCACAAACTCCTCATCCTGCTGATACCCCAATACTGAGCCGCTGCTGCCATATGTGTCCCTATTTCTGCACCTGATACCCCAATACTGAGCCGCTGCTGCCATATGTGTCCCTATTACTGCACCTGCTGTGTGGTTCTGTGTGACCTCTAAATTTTAAAGCACCCCTCTAGAATATAGTAATGCCGGGTGCAAGTGCCCTAGAAAACAGTGACCACATTTTGTCCCCTAGACTGTAATAATGCCATGTATGCCCCTTTGACAGTCACAGTAACCCGAGTTCCCCTATAACAATAAGTGTCCACTTTACATTTAATAATGTCCCAAGTCTCCCCTGTACATCTCCCCTATACACAGAATAATGCCCCTCACTGGATATATACTGACCCTTAATGTCCCCAAACTATTTAATGGGTCCAACACTCTATGATGGCCCCTAGATAGCATCCATACAGCATAATACACCAGATAGTCCTCAATATAGTATAATGCACCCCCATAGGCAGCCTCTATATTATAATAAACCCCCATAGGCAGAGTCTATAATATAATGCACCACCATAGGCAGCCGCTATATTATAATGCACCCCCATAGGCAGCCTCTGTAGTATAATGCATCCCCATAGGGAGTCTCTGTAGTATAATGCACCCCAATATGGAGCCTCTGTAGTATAATGCAGCCCCCATATACAGCCTCTGTAGTATAATGCACCCCCCATATACAGCCTCTGTAGTATAATGCACCCCCATTAAAAAAAAAAACACAATACTCACCTCCCGGCTCCTGTGCTGCTCACTGTTCTCCCTCTCAGCGTCTGACAGCGGGCGCCGGCAGGTGATGTCATCGCGCCCGCTGTCAGACGCTGAGAGGGGGATTATGGGAGAGAAGGAGCGCTCGCTCCTTCTCTCTCTATGCGGTCAGCTGTATCGGCTGGATGCCGATACAGCTGACCCTCCGATGACGGGTGGGGGGCCCACTGCTGGCACCGGGCCGCCCCAACGCCTGTTCAGGCCCCATAGCTTCTGGGCGGCAGAGCAGGAAGATCGATTCTCCCTGCTCTGCCGCAGAATGTAACTGTAGCGTGCTTCCGGAAGAGTAGGAGCTCGGTGGGCCCTCAGAGCGCGGGGCCCGGGGCCACCGCCCCCTCTGCCCCGCGACCTATCCTTTCAAATCAGGGCCCACCACGCAGGAGCTGGGGCCCACCCGAGGTTTCTCCGGTGGCTCAGTCCGACCCTGCTTGCCAGCCTGATAATACCAGGCCACAGCAGTCTGCTTATCTTTGCTGGTTAACAAAAATAGGGGATCCCCTCGAAAAAATTTGGCGTGGGGTCCCCCCTATTTTTGTTAACCAGCCAGATGAAGCAGACTGCTGAGGCCTGGTTTTTCAGGCTGGTAAGGAGCCAAGATCCATGGACCTTGCCAGCCTGATAATACCAGGCCACAGCAGTCTGCATATCTTGGCTGGTTAACAAAAATAGGGGATCCCCTCGAAAAAAAATTGGCGTGGGGTCCCCCCTATTTTTGTTAACCAGCCAGATGAAGCAGACTGCTGAGGCCTGGTTTTTCAGGCTGGTAAGGATCCAATATCCATGGACCTTGCCAGCCTGATAATACCAGGCCACAGCAGTCTGCTTAGCTTGGCTGGTTAACAAAAATAGGGGATCCCTCGAAAAAAAAACGGCGTAGGGGTCCCCCTATTTTTGTTAACCAGCCAAGTAAAATGCAGACTGCTGCGGCCTGGTATTAAAAGACTGTCAAGGCCCATGGATTTTGGCCCTCAACAGCCTGATAATACCAGGCTACAGCAGCCCCACATTTGGCGCATCAAAAGATGTGCCAATTGTGGCACTTTACCCGGCTCTTCCCACTGCCCTGTAGCGGTGGCAAGTGGGGTAATAAGGGGTTAATGTCACCGTTGATTGCACGGTGACAATAAGCCCGGTTAATAATGGATAGGCGTCAATAAGACACCGATCCATTATTAATCCCAAAGTTTTTAAATGTATAAAAAAAAGACAAAGCAAGAAAAAAGTCTTTTAATGAAATAAAAGAGACAGTTTTCATTACTTTTATTATACTCTCATTCCTGCGACGCCATCGATCTCCTGTAAAAAAAGGAAAAAAAACAAACCAACAGTATACCACCTGTCCGACGCAGTCCATAGTAACGAGTGTCCCACGACGATCCAGCTCTGCTACATCGCAATGACAGGCAGAGCCTGTCATCGCGACGCAGCACAGCTGATTACCTGCTTCCCCGGCGGTGACGTCATCGGACTGACTGCTTTACGGCTGGGATTACCCAGCAGTCACTGCAGTTATCGCGAGAAAACTGCATGTGACCGCCGGGGAAAGATGATGGCGGCCATCAAGCAGTCCAGGCCATGACCGCCGGAGATCTTCTGCCAGGTAAGTGCCGCTGACTCCTGACAGACCCGACCGACGGACACTGACAGTGACAGTGACAATTCCGATTCCGGTATCCGATAAGACGACAATATCGGAACTCGGAATCGAAAGTCCGATACAGCTAATATCGGCCGATACCCGATATTTGCAGTATCATATCGCTCAACACTAGTTGTCGCCCAAAGACATCATTTTTGAAACAGCCTGCTGATGCTTACCACTTGCTGTTCAATAGTGGGACACCTCGTGTGCAACACTGGCAGCTGCGGATGGAGTGCTGGTGTGACTGCGCTCTGTTGACGAGCT
>JARQOD010007571.1:0-38775 GCA_033576555.1 Oophaga sylvatica | reverse complement strand
GGGAGTAATGCGCGGGAAACTAATAGGTTATCAGACAACGCTAAAAAAGAAGATCGCGACAAACTAATCGCAGGCTAGCAGGATATTACGCGATAGGTACACGGCAAACAAGACAAGTTCATCAACACAGGTTAAAAATAGATGTAAGCAGGCTAAGGCTGACTTACACGTATGGGTATATCGACGAGAGACAAGCAGTAATAACAATTATAGAGCCAATGTATATCGTTATGGTAGCAAATGAGGGAGACTATTAGCACGACTAGCGAAAGGAAATCACATTCGTCATCAACATATTACAGCGTTAACGAATAAACATGGGATCATGAACACAGACCCTCGAACCATAAACACCATTCTACAAGAATACTACTCAGACTTATATAAGGTGGAACATACGGATAGTGCGGAGGGTAACACCTTTGTAGATGGAATACGGTTACCATCCATCACAAACTATCAGCTTCTCCTTTTAAAAAAACAAATTGAGGTGACGGAAGTGACAGCGGCGATAAGTTACTTTAAATACGGGAAAGCTCCAGGACCTGACGGGTTTACAGCCAAATTATTTAAATTATTGAGTGAGGATATCCCGTCCACATTGGTACGCACCTTCAATCATATATTGGAGACAGGAGGGTTGCCCAGCCATTCAAACATGTCACACATGAAGTTGCTACTAAAACCAAACAAACATTCACATCTGCCTGGATCCTATCGTACATTCTCACTCATTGACCATTATATCAAGATTTTGTCCAGGATCATGGCAGATCTTTTGAGTAGCATTGGTCCTACGCTGATAGGGCCATCACAAGTGGCCTTTGTTAGCTACTTTGTTGGCTACTATCAGTCTCACTATGCATAACACATGTGTGCAGTGGGCAGTATTACCTTTGCCTTCGGTGGAGTAGGAAAACCCCTCTCCTATCGAAGTGTTAGTTGGGGAGATGGAAGATTTGACACCGGGACCTGAATTGTAATACTTAAATGTGACAGGTGACAAATTTGTTAAGGCGCAACTCCGCGGCCCCTACGTTGAGTCTAGCCCGTAAAAATTTACTGGTTGTCAATGGGGAACCCCAACACCCCGGGGCAGCTACAGTATTTCAACAATTAGAGCTGAACCAAGATTTGCTGTATCAGGTTTATAAAATACATGTTGAAATTTTTTAACAATTGCTGCTACCGCAGTCATATCGGAGGTTGGTAATGGACTTAGCGCATGCGCATGTACTAGGGTGACATTTGTGCCAAAAGAAAACCCTACACAGAATTATACAACGGTTTTACTGGCAGGGGGTCTATCAAGAAGTTAAACGGTATTGTAACTCTTGTCGCATGCGCCAGGTACACAGTCCTCAGCCTCATTTAGTGAGTCCCTTGGTGCCATTAAAAATTTTAGAGGTCCAGTTTGAGAGAATACCCATGGATCTGGTGTAGCCGGTTAATAAATCAGCAAGGGGTCATCAACAGGGGCAATAAAAGGGCCACTGTGTGGGTCACCAGTTTTGAGCACACCCGAGTTCAAAAGAGAATTCATTGTCCAGACTGATGCGTCAGAGGTAGGTATGGGTGCCGTGTTGTCTCAGGACTGGAGCTTAACGGGGAGGAGCATCCCATTAGTTTCCTGAGTCGAAAACTTACTCCATCAAAAAACAGAGACAGCATTGTAGAGAGAGAGTGCCTGGCGATAAAGTGGGCACTGGAGTCGTTGCGCTACTATTTGTTGGGGATAACATTTTGTTTTGTAAATGATCATTCCCCTGTGACTGGCAGTGTTGTAGCCCAGGGAGTAGAGTTCAGGTGGTAGAAAGATGAACATAACAGGAGACTTGGAAAACGTTGGCAAACAGTTATTTAATCTGAAAACGGACAGGCAAATTCAGGTGAGATCCATGCCTTGTTCATTTTCAGAAAAATAAGCCGGTCTACATTGTCTGAGGATAGTCGCATGCGACGGTCTGTTAGTAAACCACCTGCAGCACTAAAGACGCGCTCAGATAATACACTGGCAGCAGGGCAAGCCAGCACCTCCAAGGCATACCACACATCAAATACAAATATAGCAGTAATAATAATATTATTAATAAAAAATGAAATTGCACACACAGTACACAGACACAGCTCATATGTGTGTATAAGAGAGAGTGTTTCTGTGTGTAGTTCATGCCTCTAGCCTAGAAGATCAGTCTTGCTAAAATCTTTAACACTGACCCCTGTTCTGTTCTTAAAATGGTGGATGCTGAACTGCTTCTCAGCCCCCTCATACACAATCATTATGTGGCACTGCTGGGCTCAGTGAGAGGCATCAGATTGAACTAGGCTGTCCTGAGTCATTCTCAATAGAACATTTTGTTCAGCAGTTCATCTAGTTCATTTAGTTCAGAGGTCACATGATGCATTTCCTATCAGCTCCTCACAGGATAGGGTGGAGAAAAACTGAACTAAATGAACTAAATGAACTAATCTTTTGAACTAATCTTTTCAGTGAACTAGTTCATGGTGAACTAATCAACAAAATTAACTAGATTTCCCATCACTATGGTGTACACCTTGGTGGCGCTGTCACAAAACTTCGCCACATTTGTAACATACAGCTCTTGCCCTGTGCAGAGGCGCTGCTTGTGCTCCCTCTTGTTGCAGAGGTGTCTACAATGCCTCGACGCACAGAGCTGCTTTGTAAAGCAGTAGCAGTAGCAGCGCTCTCGGCTGGAATGGAGAACATTATGGATTTCAACAGTGTGTCTTGGTCCTCCAGCATTTTAGGGTGAGTTTCCACGGTCAGGAAACGCTGCGTGTTTGGCGCTGTGCGCTGGCGCAGCGCCAAACACGCAGCGTCCAGATGTTACAGCATAGTGGAGGGGATTTCAAGAAATCCCGTCTCCACTATGCGTAACAATACGCAGGTGGCAGACCTGCGTAAACGGACATGCGGCGTGTCTTTTTAGACCGCAGCATGTCCTCGCGTATTGCGGCGACGGTGCGTCGCCGCAACATAATTAACACAGGGCTATGTAGCCCTGCGCTCTTTCCGGAGGTGTCCTGAACACCTCCGGAAAGATCGCGCGTCATAAAGGGGGCGGGGCTTAGACGGAGCAGAATTTCCGCTCCGTCCAAAGCGCTATGGTTCCGGACCGTGGAACCATAGCCTTACGGTCCCGGTTCAACGGTGTGATGAGGCTTTGTAAGTTGTCCCGGTAACGAGGGTCTAGGAGGGTGTACACCCAATAATCTGACGTGGTGAGAATGTGGCCGATGCGGCGGTCGTTTCTCAGGCAGTGCAGCATGAAATCAACCATGTGCTGCAGACTCACAACTGGCCAACAAACGCTGTCCTCTGGAAGAACGTCACACTAATAGATTTTTGTAAATTTTAAATAGAAGAAAGCAGCAGCAATTTTTGAAAAATTACAAGGATGAGCCAGTGACAGACGCTCAGCAGAGTACACGCTGCAGTGGTTGAAGTAAGTGGAGCGGGATCTACACTCCTACAAAAAAATTAAAGCTCAGACTAGAGTGAACACTGAAACACAACTGTTCACTTGCTGTGAAAGGCCTTTTTGTGGACTTCTATTATGTTTGCAAGCAATGTATTGTATTTTGATGGAAGAGCGTCACACTAATAGATTTTTGTAAATTTTAAATAGAAGAAAGCAGCAGCAATTTTTGAAAAATTACAAGGATGAGCCAGTGACAGACGCTCAGCAGAGTACACGCTGCGGTGGTTGAAGTAAGTGGAGCGGGATCTACACTCCTACAAAAAAATTAAAGCTCAGACTAGAGTGAACACTGAAACACAACTGTTCACTTGCTGTGAAAGGCCTTTTTGTGGACTTCTATTATGTTTGCAAGCAATGTATTGTATTTTGATGGAAGAGCGTCACACTAATTGATTTTTGTAAATTTTAAATAGAAGAAAGCAGCAGCAATTTTTGAAAAATTACAAGGATGAGCCAGTGACAGACACTCAGCAGAGTACACGCTGCGGTGGTTGAAGTAAGTGGAGCGGGATCTACACTCCTACAAAAAAATTAAAGCTCAGACTAGAGTGAACACTGAAACACAACTGTTCACTTGCTGTGAAAGGCCTTTTTGTGGACTTCTATTATGTTTGCAAGCAATGTATTGTATTTTGATGGAAGAGCGTCACACTAATAGATTTTTGTAAATTTTAAATAGAAGAAAGCAGCAGCAATTTTTGAAAAATTACAAGGATGAGCCAGTGACAGACGCTCAGCAGAGTACACGCAGCGGTAGTTGAAGTAACTGGAGCGTGATCTGCACTCAAAAAAAAACAAAAAAAAACACAGACTGCAGTGAACACTGAAACACAACTGTTCACTTGCTGTGAAAGGCTCCTTCGTGGACTTCTATAGTGTTTGCAACCAATGTATTGGATACGGATGGAAGCGCGTCACACTATTATTTCAATTACATGGAGCAGCAAGAATTACACTGAAGAAAAAAAAAATAGTCTGTGAGTGACACGTGCAGATGCCTACAGACAGCGTTGCATACAGAGCAAACTGCAGCGTCACCTGCACTCACACACACCTTGCAGAGCTGTTAAAACAACACTGCAGGCAAAAGGAAGCTTTACACAGCCGGTGGTAAACTAGCCTGCCTAAAGCACAGTACACTAAATCGCAATCTCTAACTGTCCCTCAGAGTCAGCAGAGCAGCGTTCTTTCCCTAACTGAGTTCACAGCACAGTGACGCTAAAATGGCGGCGGCGCCTTTTATAGTGCATTCTGACATCATTTCAGCATCCAATCACAGCCATGCCATTAGTTAACATGACCGCAGCAGTACAGGATGTGCCCACACTTCTTAGGATTCCTCATTGGCTGACTAAAATCACATTGCCTCTCAAAGAATTATGGGAACTTCCGATTCCGGTATACGATATATGGAAAATATCGGAACTAAGTATCGGAATTCCGATACAGCGAATATCGGCCGATACCCGATACTTGCGGTATCGGAATGCTCAACACTAATTATCACCCTAATTTCAATGTGATTCAGCACTGCAGTAGTACACCACAATCAGATTAGGCCAATTTCTATCCCTAGATGGAATGAGCTGTGCATTTCACCTCTATCCCTATGCTAGAAAAACATAATCTTGATATCCCAACAGAAACTTCAAATTGCCTGGATACCATAATGAATCCTGCGCGGAGGGTAGGCCCTCCTACCCTGGGATATCAACACACGGCAGGATATTCATATTTCCTACTGAACCAGTTGTGAGGAAGGTCCTGTGTGGACTGAAAACGTTCAACTACATACTTTGTGGATGCACAATAAATGACATATATTTCACAATTTATTGACTTTTGAGTGCCAAGTTGTTTTCTTTATTGCAAGGCATAATGAGGAAGCCCATCTCTCTTCACTTGACTTTATTAGCCAGCTCTCTGAATTTTCAGCAGCATGTGAGATTACACCTGATCTGCAGATCGATCTGCCCATCTCTCCAGGACCTACGCTGCCATGAACAATGGAAACCTGTGCACACTGAGCCATCACAGATCATTTAGATCATATCAGAAGCATGGTCTTCCTGTACAAGCAGGTTTTTCAACAACCAATGGGTAAATATTAACTGAGCAGAGGATGTATAATGTTGGAAAATCGGCTATTGTAAAATGACCTTTAAATTGATAAATATATAGTGATCTGCATAAATGAGTACAGTCATTATTTCTATATGCATGGTGCCTACAGTGAAACATGATGGTAGCAGTGTCCTCATGCGAGGCTGCATGAGCATTGCTGGTGTCAGAAAGCTACATTTCATTGACGGGTATCATGAATTCACAGATATACTGCTCAACCTTCGTCTGGCTGAGTAGGTACAATTGTTACTATTCCGTTTTAAAATTGCAATAACTTTTTTTCGAAAAGCCGTAGAGGGCTGAAATTTCTTGACATCTCTGCAGTTTTGGTCCAGAATATATTGGCCAAATTTCAATAAATTATCTCCACCCCCTTCCAAGATAAGGGGTCGAGATAATTTTGCATCCATAACAAGCTGCATAGGTACAAATGTACCCTCATATATTTTGAATGAAGATAATGCAAGGAAAAAAGAATAATATTTTTTTAATGATAATGCTATTTTATTATTGTAAACAAGTAAAAAAAATGTTCATTTACATTATAAAAGAAAATGTTCTCTCTCCAGATTTCTGTTCAGCATTGTCCAAATGTCCCGTATTGGTGCATCTTTATCTGTTTGCACATGTTCTGCACGTGTATTTTCGTTGTCAAATCTGATAAATCTGAGTATCATCTTGAAGCGGTCACGAGACATGGCTGCACGTATAAGAGGCAGAGCAGCAACATTCCACATTTCCTCCAGATTCTCTTTGTTGTCTCTGTGCACACCAGCAGCAATCAGTATGCCCAAAAATGCATGGAGTTCAGTTTCAGTAAATTGCTTGAATGTTTTTTGTGGTGGCCGTTCAAAAGAATCAGGAAAACGTTGTACCAGTTTGTTGTTGTAAGCATCACAAACTCTCTTGGCCTTTCGATTCGTTTCTCGTAATATGATGTCACACATCTCGGGAGTCATGATTGACTTGAATAGCTCTTTTGCTGTATACAGGTTGCTGATTGCTGCAGGGTCACCTCCTTGTCGTAGGACATTACAAGATTTTGTTTGTGCATTTGGCAGTGGATCACTACACCATTGAGTTTTATCCTTAGCAGTCCAAATGTCGCCTGCACTTTGAGGCACAGACTCATCCTCAACACTTTCGTCTGAGTCGTATTCTTTTTCCTGCTCTATGACCATTTCTTGTTCAATGTCTGAATCTTCTTCAGTAACATCCACTTGTGGTACATAGTTTTCATCATCAGATGCAACATATGGTTCTTCCTCATGCTCAGAATCAGATTCTTCTAGCATTCGCATTATTTCGTCAGACATAAATCTGTAAATATGAAAAAATGAAAAATAAATAATTTTCCGAAATACTACACAATACTACATTATTGGCTTTTCACAAAATGATACTAACCTGCAAACACGTTTTCTTGGATTATGGCGGAAACTAGATCCAGTATCACTATCACTCATGATCAGGACCGGCTCCAGGTTTTTATGGGCTCCGGGCAAAAGAGCCTCAGTGGGCCCCTTTAACACAGACTACAATTCATGATGCACAGATACGGCAGAGAAATATAGGTACAGTACAATGCCAAATACTTCACTTCTTCCATTACATGAGTGATATCTATTGTAAATTGTACAATAGCTCAGAAACCGCCAAATCCTCACAGCGCACAGAACAGACTGGACAGTACAGTCCTCCATACAATATTATGGGCACCACATAGTCTCCCCCTCATCACCCATATAATATCCCATGCAGGATGTCACCCCCCATATAATGCTCCATACAGGATACTGGTCCCCATATAATGCTCCATACAGGATACTGGTCCCCATATAATGCTCCATACAGGATACTGGTCCACATATAATGCTCCATACAGGATACTGGTCCCCATATAATGCTCCATACAAAATATGGAGCTCTCCTCTGCGCTGTGCTGCGTTCTGCACTGTTACGGGGAGAGGTAAGTATTTTGCCAGCTGCTGCTGGGGCCCTGAGCAAGCGGGGGGGGCCCAGTGGCGGCGCTGACACAGCTCTCCTCTGCTAACGGGCGCCGGGGTGCCTGCTCAGGGCCCGGAACTTGCCCAGGTTGGCCAGGTGCTGACGCCCTGCTCATGATGACTTGGTAGATGATTTTTGTCTTCGTAATTTAGTTCAGTAACACGTGGCAAGTAGAATGAAACTCGATTCTAAAGTGCAGATAAAAAAGTAAATTATTTCTAGTGATAATTATTTATAATTGTCATTTATATATTATGTAAACCGTATACGGTTTCAGAATTTTCATTCCATCTTCGACTGTTTTTTCGACCAATAGGAAAATTGTAACAGAGCCACCATCTTTATTTTGTGCTGAATATAAGTAAAATATTGTAAAACAATATGTAGATACTAATTATTATCCATTTTTCATATAAAAATCATACCTATAGTGCTAAGTTTCATACAAAATATATTTAGAGTTGAGAGTCCTCAGTGGTTGATACCTTTTAATGGCTAACTGAAAAGATGGTAACAAATTGCAAGCTTTCGAGACTACTCAGGTCTCTTCATCAGGCTGAACTAATACAAAATCTGAAGAATCACATATTTATACACAAAAACACAGAAAAAATGCAATAGGTAAGACAAGTGACGTGAAGCAGAATAGTCATTATGGCAGAGGGATGAGCATAAATATTGGAACAATTCATAGATAAGGAGAGAAAGTTTTATTGCCCTCTGATTGGGGTCTGGTAATGTTTTGTGATGTTTTCACAGGGTATTTGGAGTAAATTCCTTAATTGATGTAATAGGCCATAAAACCATGTGACAGGTTCATTCCAGCATTAAGAGTGTCAAAGGTCACCATCAATTTGTATTCGCAAATTCTTCTCTGCCTCTGAGATGTGAATCTGCTTCTTAGTACCAGTATTTTCATATCTGACATGCTATGATCAGGGGAGCAAAAATGTTTTGCCACAGGTAGATCCATTCTTTTTTCTCTTATTGCGTGGCGATGAGAATTCATCCTTGTTCTCAGTTTTTGCCCGGTCTCCCCCACATACAGACCCCCAGTTGGACATTTAGTACATATAATTAGGTACACAACATTAGATGTGATGCAGCTGAAAGTACCTGGTATCTTGTAGTCCTGATGTGAGTTGGGGATCTTTATCTTGTCCGTGGTCATTATAAATGGACAGGTTTTGCATTTCTTCTGATTGCAAGGCAAGGTTCCTGCAGCTGTTGGGGAGGACAGGGAACTTCTGACAATGATGCTTCTTAGATTTGGGGGCTGCCTAAAACACAGTAGTGGGGGGTCTGGAAATATGGATTGTAACCGGGCATCTTTTTGTAGTAAAGGTTGTAGTTTCCGTGCAGCTCCCCTTAGCACCTCCAGATTTGGATTGTAGGTGACCACTAAAGGCACCCGGTTATTTTCTTCTTTAGCTTTGTAATGTAGCAGGTGATCCCTTGATATTCTGGTGGCTCTTGTAATTTGGTTTTCAATTGTTCTTGGATGGTAGCCCTGATTTAAAAAGGTCTTTCTAAGGCGACCAAGGTGTTCATCTCTATCCATGGGGTTGGAACATATACGGTTGTATCTGATGGCTTGGCTGTAGACAATAGAGTTTTTTATGTGTTTTGGATGGAAACTGTCCCATTTAAGGTATGTTGGACGGTCGATTGGCTTCTGATACAGGGATGTCTCTATTTCATTGTCCTTCAGTTTAATGATGGTGTCCAAAAAGTTAATTTCAGTGCTGGAGTAGTTAAGTGTTAAGTTGATGGTGGGATGAAATTGATTGAACTGTTCGTGGAACGTCTTTAGCTGTTGCTCAGACTCCGTCCAGATGATTAAAATGTCATCAATGTAGCGGTAGTAGGCCCGAGGCCTGGTTGGACATGAGGGACAGAAAGTCGCTTTCAAGCTTGGCCATGAAAAGATTTGCATACTGTGGAGCCATTTTACTTCCCATCAAAATATATGTAATACAAAATATATGTAAGCCAAGTCCAGGCTCAAAGACAATTTCTGACTGTTCTGTCCCCACATAAGGCGAATGAAGGTATAACTGGCTGTTAGATGCTGTGAGACTTTCCTACCTTCGTATCCAAGAAATTGAAGACTTCACAAGCCTAGAAATGTGTGTGCTCACAGCAATGAGGTGAACAGCAAAATGGCTACTGAGAGGAGGGAGGCAGGAAGAGAAGTAGAAGCCACTCCCAGTTTGAATCAACTTAATTGACAGAAACATAAGTGAGCAGTAACAACACTGGCCAATAGATATCAGCATAACATTTGTAGCTGAATGAACTTTAGTTTCTGAAACCAAGTAAAGGAGAAAGTCTTCCCACAGTGGAGGTATATATGAAGGTACAATTGTACCTCTGCAGCCTGTTAACGTTGTAAAATTATGCAGCCTGACGAAGGTTAAAAGATAAGATACTACCATCACTCTGTGCCCTTGGTAAACATGCACTTTTCCAATACGACAATGAAACAAAACAGAAATATGTTGCATTCTCGAAGAAGAGCAGGATGAGAGTGATTTAGTGGCCAATTATGTCTTCTCATCTGACCCCAATCAAACACCTATGGAGAATTATGAAAAGACAAGTTAATCATGACTCTCCAACCAACATCTAGAAAAGAAGTTGTTCTTGAAGAATGGAAAAAGATAGATGTTGCAATTAGAGTTGAGCGATACTTTCCGATATCCAAAAGTATCGCATCGGAATGTTATCGCCGATACACAAGAAATATCGGCGATACCCGATACCGATACCGGAAATCCAATGTAAGTCTATGGGAAAAAAATATCGGAATTAAAAAAAGCCCATTCTTGCCTTGTTGGTTAATTGTACATGAAGGAAAACAACAAAGAGTAATGTAGAATGTATTGGGGGAGGTTGAGGAGACATTAAAGGCATAGATATTTAACCAAATCAAATGGAATAGCATTAATATTTTTTTTTGTAAAGATGTTCGGATTGACGAACAAATTGACAATGTTGTTAACCTTTTTTCTATTTTGGCAAATATGTATGTTTCACAACTTCCATGCTCTTCACCTTTTTAACTTTTGACACACTTTCTCCTTCATAATCTTCAGCAGCATCATCTTTTTCATCAAATTATTCTTCATCTTCACCTTCTTTATCTTCTTCTTAAACTTCTTGCTATTCATCTTTTTGTTAACATTACTCATATTGTTCTTATTCAACTATTATTCTTCTTCATATTCTACTTCATCTTCATCTTCTTCATCATATTCTTATTTTTGACAGAGATTCCTGTACTTGTAATCTGTAAAAGTATGAATTTTTCATCCTTGCGTTCTTGCTGTCACAAAAGTTTTAAATTACAACAGTATTTGTCCGTGTTGAGTTTAGCCTGCAGCAGCAGGCATTTTCCAGGGGCACCACGAGGAGGAACGGACTCACCCCCATACACTGCTTAGTCTTGTTCTGCTTATAATTTAGAGCATATATTTTGCTCTTCATTTTGGTCTTATACTTCATGTTGTTATGCTTTTTCATCTTCTGCTTATTGTTCTTCTGTCTCTTGTTCTGTATCTTGTAGTTTGTCTTAACCTTCTTTGTCCTGTTGGTGATCTTCTTCTGGGTAATCTTTTATTTCTTCTTTGTGATGGTGTTCAGGCTGGTTGGCTTCATGCTCGTCGTCCTTGTGGTCGTCATCTTCTTCGGGGTGGTCATCAGGGTCGTCGTCTTCATTGTTGGAGATCCATAGTGATTACCCAACAAAACATTTAAAAAATATTCAATTTGTAAATGTAGCTGAAGGTACAAGAAGGCTGACTAACTTCCGAGAACCAGCTGACGTTACTGGAACCCGGACGGGTATCAGATGGTACAAGAGACAATGGAAGTAACGAGGACCAGCTGACTGTGCTGGAACCTGGATGGGCAGCAGAAGGAAAAGAGGCAATGGCACAACCGAGGACCAGCTGACGTTACTGGGACACGGTTACTAAGCAGGAGGTACCTGTGCTCCAAAGCACTACCAAGGACCAGCAGACGTTGCTGGAACTCGGATACCGAGATGGAGGCACCTAGGCCAAAGGCACTGCGGAGAACCAGTTGACGGTACTGGAACCCGGACGGGTAGCAGAAGGCACCCATGAAAATGTAATTTGACAGGCCGCAAGCCGTCCGCAGTTACCGAATCACACAGTCCTACAGTCGGTGCTTGTCTTATTGTCACAACGGAAACAGCCTTTATTTCCTTATCACACAGCACACATAGGAATCACCTAAACTGCAGGCACCATACAGTCGGCTAACCCGAAAGCAACACGACAGGACAACTTATTGTAGGCTAATTGACGTTGACACTGCCAGGAAACAGCTGTTGTGCTGTAACCAGGCTAGGCAGGAGTCAGTACCCCTGCCAATTACTTTCGAGCAACAACTGTCGGTGTTGGAGCACAGGGATGAGAAGAGAACAGGGTGGAGGCAGCAGGACTTTTTGCCGTACACACAGCAGGGGAACAGCTGACATTACTGAACCCCAGTAACACAGGAGCAAGTGTTGACTGTGCTAACAGCACTTCCGAGCAACAACTGGCGGTGTTGGAGCACAGGGTCAAGGAGGGTGTAGGCAGAGGCCTAGTATGACAACTTCATGGACACAGGATAAAAATAGATGGAAGCAGGCTAAGGCTGACTTTGACCTATGGGTAGATCGACGCGAGAGAACCATTAATTTGAATTATAGAGCCGATCTATATCGTTATGGTAGCAAATCAGGGATACTATTAGCACGACTAGCGAAAGCAAATCACATTACTCAACATATTACAGCGTTAATGAGTAAACATGGGATCATTATGAACGATCATGGTGATATTGAGGAAAGCCTTATATTTTAACATGATCGGAGAAATGAATGTAAAGGTGGCGAGATTTTGAAAAAATACACGCCAGAGAAGGGTGACGAGTGAAATAGTTTAATCAGGATCACAGCAAAGTTAGAGTAGGAAGATGACGGGAGGAATCCTACAAGTTAGGGGTTTCCTTACAATTATTAACGAGTTTCGGTTTTTTGTTCTCTTGTTACTTTGACTTTTAGAATGTTTATTTTATGACCATATCGGCTGCGACCGAGATGTGTACCGCCTTATGTGGCCTTTTTGTTTTTGAAAATCCAAATAAAAAGGAACTTTAAAAAAAAAAGAAAAAAAAAAATTCCCTCTTCAACAATCTACAAGACAAACAAGCATCATGGGTGACGCTGCCTTTATTGAGGTACAGTATTAGATCGACATTGTCCATGAGTAACTATGCACTGTGATAGCTATATAGCATTATTAATTTAAATCTGTTATGGTTGTTTCAACAGCACTTGCAGGTCTAACTACCTATTGTCAGTATGCATGATGCACTTTCTAGATGTAATAATTTATTATTGCACATTACCAGGTTTACATGATGGCCATTTCATATATGGTGTGTGAAGTTACAGTTGTCCTCAGTCTGTGTATTTTATTATGTCTGTCATTATTAAAACTCGTGATGATGATGATGAGGATTTTATGATTCGTACATCCATTGACTGCATTATCTTACAGGTACAGATAACGTTCCTTAAGAAGCATTATTTGATAATTATGAAATGTATTTTTATGCATTAATTTAAAAAAGTAAACACTATGTTTTATTTTTTGTTACCATTTCTACTAGCCATGTGCAGATATGCGCTGTGATGACAAATTAATATTTGTCCATATTTCTTATTAAAATTTTTCATTTTAGCCCTTGAAAACTTCAATCTTTCCTGTTTTAAGCATAACAATCAGGGTGACGGCTCTTCCCTATTTGGAGCATGTTCGACATGGGTTTTTCTGTGCATGTGTAGGGAACAGGAGACTTCTTGCCGCTGTGGTACACAAAGGGGATCTTGCTGGATGTGAGATATATTTCTTCTAGCAGACTGAAGTTTGCTCAGGATTTTCCATGATCACAAGGACCTGTGATAAGGTCATAGTCACGTGATCTGGTCATCTGATGTGTACCTCACCTGAGGGTGTGGAGTAGGCCTATAAAACAAGGAGCTGTTGTAGTTGGTGTGTGGAAGGAAGGAGTTTGGCTGGAGTCAGCCTGGAAGATTGTTTTGTTACTGTGTGCCAGTGTGCACCAGGAAGCGAGTACCAGACCACCCGGAATTTGACCTGGCGGTCTCTGCTGACCTGCAGCCGCTTAGTTAAGCCCGTCCCAAGCAAGGGTGAGTCTGGCACCAGTGGTTCTCCAAACTGGGGTGATTTATGTTCTGTTTTTATTTTGTTATCTGGACTTTTTGTTGAACTCATGATTAAAACCACTGAAATTTGAAGTAAAAGGCGGTGTGTTTGCCTCATTACTGCGGCCCAGCCCTGCCTACCAGAGCGGATCCCTACAATTGGTGGCTTCAATGGGGGCAACGCAGTGAGGTCAGGCTGTTTTTTCCTGCATGACAGTAAATGTCCTAGGTAAATAAAGTGACGCAAAACCCAGTGGATAACTGTCCCAAGATGGAGAACACAGTAAAAATGCTGGAGGAGGCCATGCGGCAGCAACAGCAGGCTATGCAGCAGCAGCAGGCTATACAGCAGCAGGCTATGGAGCAGCAGCAGGCTATACAGCAGCAAGCTATGGAGCAGCAGCAGGCTATACAGCAGCAGGCTATGGAGCAGCAGCAGATATTTAATCGACAGCAACAGGAAACCAATAGTCTAGTGATGCAGCACATCACAGCGCCGCAGACAGCAGGAGCTGCCCGGGGATGGCAGGATGTCCGGAAAGCGGTGCGTACAGCGATCCGAAAGATGGAGCAATCAGATGACGTTGAGGTGTACCTGGAGATGTTTGAAGGCGTGGCTAAAAGGGAGAGACTGCCCCGGTTCCAGTGGGCCGAGATCGTGTCTCCGTTTTTTTAATTCAGGACCCGCAAAAGCCTCTAGGGACCTACCCCCCAGCAACAGGAGGACTATGAGAGCGTCAAGGGTGAGATACTTGCACGTCTTGGGGTAAATGTTTTGGTCCGGGCACAGCGGGTACACCAGTGGAACTTTTCCCCTTCCGAGCCAGCTCGGTCACAGTATTATGACTTGATACACCTGATAGAAAAGTGGTTGCAGCCGGAGGTGTTGTCACCCCGCGCTATGCTGGATCGTATAGTGACTGATAAATTCTTGAGAAATTTGCCAACACCCTTCAAACATGGCTTGGACAGGCAGCCCCTACTGATGGTCTCCAAATGGTAGACCTCATTGAAAGATATGGGGCTACCAAGGAGATACAGGGAGAGACTACCCGGAAGGTACCAAGTAAATTCCACAAAACTTCACCCACAGCTCGTCGAGTAGAGACTCGGAGGCCGCCCAGGACGGGTCGGGGAACGAAAAGGGCCCCGTAATCTGTTGGCGGTGCCAACAACCAGGACATGTGAGAGCTGTTTGCCCCCACCTGACAGAGCCCATGGACAACAACTTTGGCTACTATCAGTCTCACTATGCAGAACACATGTGTGCAGTGGTCAAACCAGAGGGACCCAATATGAACCATTTGTGTAAAGTGCAGGTGGAGGGTAACCCTGCTGTGGCTCTAGTGGACTCAGGGAGTCTCGTGAGTGACCCTAATACGAGCCAGCCACGTCCAAATCAGCGAGTATGCTGCTGTGAAAATGGGTGTGTTGTGTATACATGGTGACTTAAAACATTATCTACCACCCTGGTGATGATAAACACGCCAGCGGGGAGGAGGTGACACGAGGTGGGGGTGGTGGTTAATTAGCATTAATAATTGGGAGAGATTTTCCGTTATTTTCTGTGCTTTGGCCTGTAATTACCCCTCCCACAGAACAGTCGTCGGCACCAGTGGCAAACAGGTTGCATTCTCCAGAAATCGGGCATGAACCTGGTGGCCCAGAGGAAGATGTACTGGCGGTAGGAGTACCTTTGCCTTCGGTGGAGGAGGAAAACCCCTCTCCTATAGAAGTGTTAGGTGGGGAGATGTAAGATTTGCCACCGGGACCAGAATTGTCATACTTAAATGTGGCAGGTGACAATTTTGGTACGGCGCAACTACGGGACCCTACGTTGACTCGAGCCCGGGAAAATGTACTGGTTGTCAATGGGGAACGCCAACACCCCAGGGCAGCTAAAGTATTTCCCTGATTTGAGCTGAACCAAGATTTGCTGTATGGGGTTGAAAAAATACATGGGGAAATTGTCGAGCAATTGCTGGTACCGCAGTCATATCGGAGGTTGGTAATGGACTTAGAGCATGCGCATGTACTAGGGGGACATTTGGGACCAAAGAAAACCCTAGACAGAATTCTACAACGGTTTTACTGGCTATGGGTCTATGAAGAAGTTAAACGGTATTGTTACTCTTGTCCCGTGTGCTAGGTAACCAGTCCGCAGCCTCATTTTCAGAGTCCCTTGGTGCCATTACTAATTATAGAGGTACCGTTTGAGAGAATAGCCTATGGATCTGGTGTGGACGGTTAATAAATCAGCAAGGGGTCATCAACACATCCTCGTAGTTCTAGATTACGCTACCAGGTATCCTGAGGCTATTCCCCTGCGACACACCTCGGCAAAACTGATCGCAAAAGAAATCATGGGTATGTTCTCTCGGTTGGGAATCCCTCAAGAAATCTTAACAGAACAGGTGACCCCCTTTATGTCAAAAATCATGAAGGAACTCTGCCACGTGTTAAACAGTAGCGCACATCGATCTATCATCCCCAAACAGACGGTTTAGTAGAAAGGTTCAATAAAACCCTGAAGAATATGTTGAAAAAAAAAGTCTCTAAAGATGCTAAGGACTGGGATCTCTTGTTGCCATACCTGATGTTTGCAGTGCGGGAGGTGCCCCAGGCATCTACGGGGTTCTCGCCCTTTGAACTATTATATGGCAGACATCCCCGTGGCTTACTCGATATAGCTAAAGAGGCCTGGGAAAACCATACAACTCCCCACAAAAGTGTGATAGAACATGTGGCCAAAATGCAAGAGAGAATGGAGACAGTCCTACCATTAGTCCGAGAACATATGGAATCAGCACAAAGGTCACAGAGGCAGGTCTATAACCGGGAGGCACGGGTAAGGTCCTTTAACCCTGGGGATGGGTGTTGGTACTTGTGCCTACAGTGGATAGTAAGTTCCTTGCAAGGTGGCAGGGACCCTACGACATTATAGAGAAGGTGGGACCAGTAAACTATAAAGTACACCAACCAGGGCGGAGAAAGCCAGAACACGTATACCATGTGAATCTGCTCAAACCATGGAAAGACAGAGACCCGCTTGGTGAGGATTGTCCATGGCCTGCATTTCCAGTACAGATGGCTTCCTTACCTCAGGAGAAGGCAAGAGAAGTCCTCTCCACTGTCAAAATATCAGACACTTTGTCGCACAGACAAGTTCAGGAAGTCCGAGAGTTTGTTAGCCGAAATACAGATGTTTTTTCGGAACTTCCTGGTCGTACCTCCCTAATACAACATGACATTGTCACTGAGCCGCAGGCAAAGTACGATTAAAGCCATATCGGGTGCCTGAGGCCCGGCGACAAGCCATCAAGGAAGAGGTCAAGAAGATGCTGCAGTTAGGGGTCATTGAAGAGTCCCAGAGTGAGTGGGCCAGCCCAATAGTCCTAATACCAAAGCCAGATGGGACACTAAGGTTCTGTAATGACTTCAGAAAACTGAATGAAATTTCTAACTTTGACGCCTACCCCATGCCCCGGGTCGATGAGTTAATAGAGCGGTTTGGGCAGGCACGTTATTTTTCACTCATTGACCTCACAAAAGGGTATTGGCAGGTGCCACTAACAAAAGCAGCGAGAGAGAAAACGGCTTTTGTAACACCCGAGGGACTGTTCCAGTATATAGTCCTACCCTTCGGGTTGCATGGCGCTCCAGCGACATTCCAGAGGTTAATGGACGTTGTTCTTCGTCCTCATCGCCGATATGCCGCGGCCAATCTGGACGATATTGTGGTGTACAGTACAGACTGGGAAAGTCACTTAGCCAAGGTACAGGCGGTGATAGATTCGCTGAGACAAGCAGAGCTAACTGCCAACCCAAAGAAGTGTTCCATAGGGTTGGAGGAAGCTCGCTACCTGGGGTATGTGATTGTGAGAGGAGTTATCAAAGCCCAAATAAACAAAGTGGAGGCAATCCAAAACTGGCCCCGTCCCCTCACCACAAAACAAGTGAAAGGGTTTTTGGGGTTAGTGGGATACTACCGGCGGTTTATTCACAATTTTGCAACACTGTCGGCGCCGTTAAATGACTGCCTAAAAGGCAGGAAGTTAGTAATGGTGCGATGGAATGATCAGCTTGAAGAAGGTTTGTAAAACTAAAAGGGGCACTGTGTGTGTGTCACCATTTTTGATCACACCCGACTTCAAAAGAGAATTCATTGTCCAGACTGATGCGTCAGAGGTAGGTGTGGGTGCCGTTTTGTCTCAGGAGGTTAACGGGGAGGAGCATCACATTACTTTCCAGAGTCGAAAGCTAACTCCAGCTGAAACCAGATACAGCATTGTAGAGAGAGAGAGTGCCTGGCGATCAAGTGGGCACTGGAGTCGTTGCGCTACTATCTGTTGGGGAGAACATTTTGGTTGTTAACTGATCATTCCCCTCAGACTGGCAGTGTTGTAGCCCAGGGAGTAGAGTTCAGGTGGTAGATAGATGAACATAACAGGAGAAATTGATAACGTTGCCAACCAGTTATTTAATCGGAAAACGGACAGGCAAATTCTGGCGAGATCCATGCCTTGTTCATTTTCAGAAAAGTAAGCCGGTCTACATTATCGGAGGATAGTCGCATGCGACGGTCTGTTAGTACACCACCTGCAGCACTAAAGACGCGCTCCGATAATACACTGGCAGCAGGGCAAGCCAGCACCTCCAATGCATACTGGCTAAGCTCTGGCCATGTATCCAGCTTAGAGACCCAAAACTTGAAAGGGGAAGAGCCATCTGGGAGTACACTGAGAGGGCAAGACAAGTAGTCTGTCACCATCTTACGGAAACGTTGCCTCCTGGTGACTGGAGGCGTCTCGGATGGTGTAGACATTGGTGGCGCTGCCACAAAACTTCGCCACATTTGGAACATACTGGTCTTGCCCCCCTGTGCAGAGGCGCTGCTTGTGCTCCCTCTTGTTGCAGAGCTGTCTCCACTGCCTCCACGCACAGAGCTGCTTTGTAAAGCAGTATCAGCAGCACTGCTCTCGGCTGGAATGGAGAACATTATGGATTTCACCAGTGTGTCTTGGTACTCCCGCATTTTACGCTCCCGGTTCAACGGTGTGATGAGGCTTTGTAAAGTTGTCCCGGTAGCGAGGGTCTAGGAGGGTGTACACCCAATAATCAGACGTGGTGAGAATGTGGGCGATGCGGCGGTCGTTTCTCAGGCACTGCAGCATGAAATCAACCATGTGCTGCAGACTCCCAACTGGCCAACAAACGCTGTCCTCTGTAAGAGGCATCATCTGTACCTGCTCTGCATCACCCCACCCTCGCTCTACATACTGACTAGAGCGTTGTGTACCTCCCTCTGTAGCGATTTCTTCCTCCTCCATTGACTCCTCCTCATCCTCCTCACAAAGTGAGCCCTGCAAAGCCCTTTGGGAGGAACCACGTTGCGCTGACTGTCCAAAAGGTGATGGAATTTGTGTCTCCTCATCCTCCACCTCTTCCAAAACCTCATCCCTTAGTGCAGGGATGTCAAAGTCAAACACACGAGGGCCAAAAAAAAAATTTGCTACAAGCCAGGGCCGGACTGAGCGGCCTGCTACGGTGCATTGTGGGAAATTAGTGTTGGTGCCAGGGCGGGTCCAGGTTTTTATGGGCCGGGCGAAGAGCCTCATGGGCCCCTGTAACACAGACCACGATTCATGATGCACAGATACTGCAGAAATATGGGTACAGTACAATGCAATACTTCCTTCTTCCATTACATGAGTGATATTATTGTAAATTGTACAATAGCTCAAAAACCGCCAAATCCTCACAGCGCACAGTACAGACTGGACAGTACAGTCCCATACAATATTATGGCACCACAGTCCCCTTCATCACCATATAATACCCCATGCAGAGTCACCCCTCATATAATGCCCATACAGAATACTGGACCCAATAATGCTCCATACAGGATACTGGTCCCCATATAATGCTCCATACAGGATATGGGCCCCATAAAATGCTCCATACAAAATATGGAGCTCCTCTGGCCTGTACTGCGTTCTGCACTGTTACAGCTCAGGAAGGGCGCTGTGGACAGACTCCCCATTATCATCATCATGCCTCCCCATCATCATCATGGCTCCATTATCATCAGCCTGCCATTACATCATTTCCCATCATCATCAATGCCTCCCCATTATCAGCAATGCCTGCCATCATCTCTCCTTCCCCATCATCATCATCAATGTCTGCCCATCATATCTTTCCCCATCATCAATGCCTGCCCATTATCATCATCTCTCCCATCATCATCAATGCCTCCCCATTATCAGCAATGCCTGCCCATCATATTCCCATCATCAATGCCTCCCCATATTCTATCTTCTCCTATAATCAATGCTCCCCATTATCAGATGCCTGCCATCATCATCTCTCCCATCTCATCAATGGCTGACACATCTCATCTTCTCCCATCATCAATGCCTGCCCATTATCATCATCTTCTCCCCATCATCATCAATGCCTCCCCATTATCAGCAATGCCTGCCCATCATCATCTTCTCCCCATCATCAATGCCTGCCCATTATCAGCAATGCCTGCCATCATCACACACAGACAGCACACAAGCACTCTCTCACATATATACATACACACACACACATACATACACACACAAAGCACCGCACTACATACACACACAGAGACACACACACAGAGACGTCTTACCTGTTCAGCGTCCCCGCGCTCTGTGCCACAGCCGGCCGCTGAATGATGACGTCATTCAGCGGCGCTGCTGTGAGAGGAAGCGCCGGCGCCCCCTGGAGCCCGGAGCTGCGGCAGCGGAGGCACGGGAGAGGTAAGTATTGTTGCCAGCTGCTGCCGGGGCCCCGAGCAGGCGGGGGGGCCCAGTGGTGGCGCTGACACCGCTCTCCTCCGCTAACGGGCACGGGGGTGCCAGACTGCGAGTGGGCCCCCCCGCCTGCTCAGGGCCCCGCCTGTCAGGGGGCCATAGATAATCAATTCGCGGGCCGGATCTGGCCCGCGGGCCTTGACTTTGACATATGGGCCTTAGTGCTTGCAGTGTTTTTTGAAGCAGGCAGATAAGGGGGACAGTCAGGCTGACTAGTGCATCATCTGCACTCGCCATCCGCGTTGACTCATCAAACGCACGCAAAACGTGACAGATGTCCTTCATAGAGGCCCACTCAGTAGTGGTGAAGTGTGAATGGCGCAAATTGCGTGTTGATTGCGCCTGTTGCAGCTGATACTCCATTACTGCTGTCTGCTGCTCACACAACCGCTCCAACATATGTAACGTGGAATTCCACCTGGTGGGTACGTCACATATGATGCGATGTTCAGGAAGGCGAAATCTGCGTTGCAGAGCTGCAATGCGCGATCTGGCCATGCTGTAACGTCGCAAGTGAGCGCACTCTAGGCGGACCTTGTGCAGCAGTGCATCAACATCCGGATAGTCCCTCAAAAAACTCTGCACGACCAAGTTGAGCACATGTGCCAGACATGGTATGTGAGTGAGGTTGCCAAGGGCCAGAGCTGCCACCAAATTTCAGCCATTGTCACACACTACCAAGCCTGGCTGGAGATTCGCTGGCAAAAACCACACGTCGCTCTCCTGCTTGATGGCATTCCAGACCTCCTGCGCTGTGTCGCTTCGATTCCCCATGGAAATTAATTTCAGGACGGCCTGTTGACGTTTGGCCACGGCTGTGCTCATATCGGTCGCAACAGGTAAGCGTTCACGGGTCCATGTGGAGGTAGACCGTGACGGCTCCTGCAGCGATGATTCTGAGGAACTGGAGTAGGAGGAGGAGTCAATGTGTACAGACTGGATTCCTGCAATCCTTGGAGTTGGCAGAACACGTACAGCGCCACTCGCAAGATCTGTACCCGGCTCCACAACATTGACCCAATGAGGGAAAGGTATCATCCCTGGCCATGGGTACTGGTCCACGCATCGGTGGTCAGGTGGACCTTGCTACTGACGGCATTTAGTAGCGCATGTTTAATTTTTCCCTCAACATGCTTTTGCAGAGCAGGGACGGCTTGCCTGCTGAAATAAAATCGGCTTGGCACATTGTATTGTGGGACTGCCAATGCCATTAAGTTCCGGAAACTGTCAGTCTCCACCAGCCTGAATGACAGCATTTCAAGGGACAGGAGTTTTGCAATGCCAGCATTCAGAGCCTGTGCTCGTGGATGGTTTGCCGAGTATGGCCGTCTTTTATCCCATGCCTGTGCTACCGATGGCTGTTTTGTGGCCTGGGAGTGTGAGGATGACAGGGAACTTGCAGCTGTGGGTGGAATAACACTTTGTCTTGGACAACAGTGACCGAGGTTCTTCCATGGCGATCGTGTGAGGAAGCCGAACCAGCTGTGTGTGAGCTGGAGGAAGAGGCTCCAACACGAGCTGAAGATGTAGGTGCTGCTGTAGGTTGGCCTACATCTCCAGTGTGTCTTTGTAACTCAACTACGTGCTTTGTCCGCACATGTTTCCACATATTAGTGGTATTGAGGTTACTGACACTTTTACCTCTTTTTACTTTTTGCTTACACAGCTTGCATTTGACATAGCAAATATCATCTGCAAGTGTGTCAAAAAAGGACCACGCAGTGCAAGTCCTGGGAGCGCCCGTTTTGACTTTTGGAAGAGAACTGCTCCCAACAGGTGCCAAACTGGAGGCTACAGGCAACCGAGTCTGCAGCCTACCTCTCCCTCCTGTTTGTACCGTTGGGCCAATCTCTTCCTCAGAGCTGCTCCACCACCTTCCTGTTCCTCACGCCATGTTGGGTCTTGGACCTCATCATCTCCACTACCCTCTTCCAACACCTGCTGCTGTTGGGTGGTCTGGACAGCACCATGCTCAACAGAAACTGGCAACTGAGTCTCATCATCATCAGATGCGTTCTGCGGTGTGCTGACCATCGGCACTGGCTCACCGCCTCTTCAGATTCAGAGAGACACAGCTGTTGCGCATCACTGCATACTCCCTCTTCTTCAAATTCCAGAATGCTGCTTGGCTGGGCCCCTATTTGCAAGCCAACAGATTCTGAGAACAGAAGCAGAGACTCAGCTGGCTCCAGTTCAGAACTCTCTGACTGCCTGGGCAATTTGACAGGCGGTGAACAGACAGATGGTTGCTCAACAGTGTTGTGGTCCTGAGAGGAGGTGGAAGCAATTGAAGTCGATGCATTGGCTGACATCCAACCAACAACGGCTTCAATTTGTTCTTCCCGCAGCAGGGGGGTACGCCGAGCTCCTACAAAACTGCACATAAAGGAACGCTCACGGGGAAAACTGGTAGATGCTGTGTCACTGGGGGCGGCAGCAGCCACAGAATCCCCACGTCCTCTCCCTGCTGAAACTCCATGGCCACGACCACGTGCCTTACTCCCTGCCTTCTTCATCTTGGTAGATTGTTAAAAAAAGTCAGAAAAGTTATAAGGCCTAAGTGTGGTTATTACGCAGAGACTGCAGTGAACACTGCACACAACTGTTCAGTATCTCTGAAAGGCTCCTTTCTGTAATTCTATAGTGTTTGCAACCAATGTATTGGATACGGATGGAAGCGCGTCACACTAATAGATTAGATTTTTTTCAAATATAATGGAGCAGCACCAATTAGAGAAAAATGGAAGGATGATGCAGTGACACACGCTCAGCAGACTACAACCAGCAGTGGTTGAAGAACTAACTGGAGCGTGATCTGCACTAAAAAAAAAAAAAACCTCACAGACTAGAGTGAACACTGAACACAACTGTTCACTATCTCTGAAAGGCTCCTTTCTGTAATTCTATAGTGTTTGCAACCAATGTATTGGATACGGATGGAAGCGCGTCACACTAATAGATTTGAGTTATTTGAAATGGAATGGAGCAGCACCAATTAGAGAAAAATGACAAGGATGAGGCAGTGACACACGTTCAGCAGACTACAACCAGCAGTGGTTGAAGAACTTACTGGAGCGTGATCTGCACTCAAAAAAAAAAAAAACCCTCACAGACTAGAGTGAACACTGAACACAACTGTTCACTATCTCTGAAAGGCTCCTTTCTGTAACTCTATAGTGTTTGCAACCAATGTATTGGATACGGATGGAAGCGCGTCACACTAATAGATTTGAGTTATTTGAAATGGAATGGAGCAGCACCAATTAGAGAAAAATGACAAGGATGAGGCAGTGACACACGTTCAGCAGACTACAACCAGCAGTGGTTGAAGAACTAACTGGAGCGTGATCTGCACTCAAAAAAAAAAAAAAAAAACCTCACAGACTAGAGTGAACACTGAACACAACTGTTCACTATCTCTGAAAGGCTCCTTTCTGTAATTCTATAGTGTTTGCAACCAATGTATTGGATACGGATGGAAGCGCGTCACACTATAATTTCAATTGAATGGAGCAGCAAGAATTACACTAAAGAAAAAAAAAATGAGTCTGTGAGTGACACGTGCAGATGCCTACAAACAGCGTTGGATGCAGAGCAAACTGCAGCGTCACCTGCACTCTCACACACACACCTTGCACAGAGCTGTTAAAACAACACTGGCAAAAGGAAGCTTTACACAGCGGTTGGTAAACTAGCCTGCCTAGAGCACAGTACACAAAATCGCAATCTCTAACTGTCCCTCAGAGTCAGCAGAGCAGCGTTCTGTCCCTTACTGAATTCACAGCACAGTGACGCTAAATTGGCGGCGGCGCCTTTTATAGTGCATTCTGACATCATTTCAGCATCCAATCACAGCCATGTCATTAGTTAACATGACCGCAGCAGTACAGGATGTGCCCACACTTCTTAGGATTCCTCATTGGCTGACTAAAATCACATTGCCTCTCAAAGAATTATGGTAACTTCCGATTCCGGTATACGATATATGGAAAATATCGGAACTAAGTATCGGAATTCCGATACAGCGAATATCGGCCGATACCCGATACTTGCGGTATCGGAATGCTCAACTCTAGTTGCAATCAGTAACTTTAATTGTAAAATCTTCAGTTTTACTCAAATTAGTTGATGCAAAAATAAATAAATACAATTCAAAAGCTGATACATCTAGTATTTTGTATGAACTCAATGATTTTTAAGGACTGCACTAAATCTTCTAGGCATGGAATAAACATTATATTATTTTGTTGTTGTTATATACACTGTTCAAAAAAATAAAGGGAACACTTAAACAATAGAATATAACTCCAAGTAAATGAAACTTCTGTGAAATCAAACTGTCCACTTAGGAAGCAACACTGATTGATAATCAATTTCATATGCTGTTGTGCAAATGGAATAGACAATAGATGGAAATTATTGGCAATTATCAAGACACCCTTAAAAAAGGAGTGGTTCTGCAGGTGGGGATCACAGACCACATCTCAGTACCAATGCTTTCTGGCTGATGTTTTGGTCACTTTTGAATGTTGGTTGTGCTTTCACACTCGTGGTAGCATGAGACGGACTCTACAACCCACACAAGTGGCTCAGGTAGTGCAGCTAATCCAGGATGGCACATCAATGCGAGCTGTGGCAAGAAGGTTTGCAGTGTCTGTCAGCGTAGTGTCCAGAGGCTGGAGGTGCTACCAGGAGACAGGCCAGTACACCAGGAGATGTGGAAGGGGCCGTAGGAAGGCAACAACCCAGCAGCAGGACCGCTACCTCCGTCTTTGTGTAAGGAGGAACAGGAGGAGTACTGCCAGAGCCCTGCAAAATTACCTCCAGCAGGCCACAAATGTGCATGTGTCAGCACAAATGATTAGAAACTTACTCCATGAAGATGGTCTGAGTGCCTGATGTCCACAGATGGGGGTTGTGCTCACAGCCCAACACAGTGCACGTGTCATGTTTGCCACAGAACACCAGGATTGGCAAATTCGCCACTGGCGCCCTGTGCTCTTCACAGATGAAAGCAGGCTCACACTGAGCACATGTGACAGATGTGACAAAGTCTGGAGACGCTGTGGAGAGCGATCTACTGCTTGCAACATACTTCAGCATGACTGGTTTGGCAGTGGCCCAGTAATAGTGTGGGGTGGCATTTCTTTGGAGGGCCGTACAGCCCTCCTTGTGCTCGCCAGAGGTAGCTTAACTGCCATTAGGTACCGAGATGAGATCCTCAGACCACTTGTGAAATATGCTGGTGCAGTTAGCCCTGGGTTCCTCCTAATGCAGGACAATGCCAGACCTCATGTGGCTGGAGTGTGTCAGCAGTTCCTGCAAGATGAAGGCATTGAAGCTATGGACTGGCCCACCCATTCCCCAGACCTGAATCCAATTGAGCACATCTGGGACATCATGTCTCGCTCCATCCACCAATGTCATGTTGCACCACAGACTGTCCAGGAGTTGGCGGATACTTTAGTCCAGGTCTGGGGGAAGGTCCCTCAGGAGACCATCCGCCGCCTCATCAGTAGCATGAACTGGCATTGTTGGGAGGTCATACAGGCACAGGGAGGTCTTACAGGCATGAGGAGGCCACACACTGCTGAGCATCATTTTGACTTGTTTTAAGGACATTACATTCCACTTTAATTCCACTTTAATTTTGTGGGTGACTCCAAATCCAGGCCCATTGGTTAATAAACTTGATTTCAATTGATGATTTTTGTGTGATTTTGTTGTCAGCACATTCAACTTTGTACAGAACAAAGTATTCAATGAGAATATTTCATTCATTCAGATCTAGGATGTGTTATTTGAACGTTCCCTTCATTTTTATGAGCAGTGTATATTCCGTTTCACATGTAAAGTGCCAAAAGTTTGGACACACTGTTAGGGTCTGCGGAATGCACCAAATAAATATAAATAATGGGTGTGTTCGCAGCTCGGGGTCCACCGTGCAGGCAGAGCCTGCTGCTAGTAAGATAGCAGGATATGGCGGTATAAGCGAGCTCTGTTACTTCACAGAGCTACAAACATAGGCGCTGTGGCACTATATGGCGGTATGAGCGAACACTGTTACACCACAGAGACGCTGACATAGACGCTGAGATAGAGACTGTGTCCTGTTAACATCACAGGAGGACACTGCGGATAGCAGTCCGTGATCATGCAGTCAGCAACGCAAACAAGCATCTCCTCACTGGAGTAGCCTGTATTCTAGGGGCTTATTTCTGCCGAGCCCTAACCGCATGCATGCATGATCACACTGGTGCAAAGCACAAAACACAATTGATACTAGCACATGGCCGAGCCGCCATGCAACCCTTTTATAGCAGCAACTACAAGACCTTCCAGAAAAGGACCAATGAGAAACTGTTTCAGAACCTCAGCAGATTCAGGGCCTTCCTGGTGGACCAATAGGAGTTGCTGCAGTACCTGAGCATGTGACCCCTGATCTCCAATGAGAGATCTTACCCTGGGCATGCTCAGAAGAGGAAAGGCAGGACTTAGTCCCAAGACTGCCTGCTCCAGCACTGGTTATAATAGAGGAACTAGAAGAGGCAGCAACAAGCCTCTGCACAGTATTAGACTGAGCGAGACGCTGGGACCGACGTCTCCGCTGAGCAGGCTCCACTGTGGCCGGAGATGGATGGGGGGACTGCAGCGGGACTGGTTCAAGATTCCCCTTGTGCAGCAGCGGGAACTCAATCCCTAACATTACCCCCGTCCTAGGGCCCCCCTTCTTTGAGCCTCGCTGCGTTCAAAGGCAGCGATGAGCTTCGGAGCGTGTGAACGTGCTCGGCAGGCTCCCAGGACCTATCCTCAGGCCCATAACCCCTCCAATCCACCAAATAAAATATTTTGCCCCGTACCACCTTACACCCTACGATGGCGTTCACCTCATGGTCATCCGTAGACGAACCCGATGTCCCGGCAGATGACTCGGAAAACCGGGACATGAGCACGGGTTTCAGGAGGGATACGTGAAAGGTGTCGGAGATACTCAGGCATGGTGGAAGAGCCAAACGGTATACCACAGGGTTAACCTGCTCGAGGACTTTGAAAGGACCCAAGTAGCGGGGTGCCAACTTAGTGGACTCAACTTGCAGCCTGATGTTACGGGCGGAGAGCCACACCAAGTCCCCAGGAGCAAATGTCGAAGCGGGGCGCCGATGTGCGTCGGCGGAGGACCTCATCCTCTTCTTGGATGCCTGAATAGCATCCTGGGTATGGTCCAAAATGTCCCGTGCCTCCACAGTCGGGTCTGCCATCCTGGAGTCGGCATGGGCACCGGAACCCGCGGATGCTGACCGTAGTTTAGGAGGAATGGAGTCTGTCCGGTGGAGTCAGCCACATCATTGTTTAGTGCAAACTCGGCCCACGGTAGCATGGATGCCCAGTCATCCTGCCTGGCTGAGACAAAATGTCGTAGATAGGTGACCAAGGTCTGGTTGGCCCTCTCTACCAACCCATTCGTCTCGGGATGGTATGCTGAAGAGAGATATAACTCAATACTGAGTAGACGACAAACATCTCTCCAAACCGAGACGCAAACTGGGGACCTCGGTCACTGACAATTTTGTCCGGCATGCCGTGTAGACGGAAGATATGCCTAACGAACAATGCTGCCTGAGCCCGTGCAGAAGGTAACCGTGGTAGTGGCACCAGATGCACCATTTTGGAAAAATGGTCGGTGATTACACAAATGATGGTGCAGCCCCGAGACTTGGGTAAGCCCACCACAAAGTCCATCCCAACCATCTCCCAGGGCCTGTCTGCCACCGGCAAAGGGTAAAGAAACCCAGCTAGCCGTTGTCGAGGAGACTTATTCTTGGCGCAGGAGACACATGCCCGAACATAGTCCCCAACGTCACGGACCACATGAGGCCACAGTATGTCCTCGCCAGCAACTCAGATGTCCTCTTTGCCCCAAAGTGTCCACCCACCCTGGACGAATGTGCCCAAGAGAGTACCTCCGGTCGCAAATTGGTAGGCACAAAAGTCTTGCCTGGGGCAAAGACTCTAGCGAAACCAGGGCCACTGTTCTCAGGCTCTCTGTGGGGACAATAAGCCGAGGATCCTCCACCTCCTCAGAGGACACCACAGAGCGAGAGAGATCGTCGACTCGAATGTTCTCCACTCCCGAGAGAAAATGGAGTGTGAAATGAAACCGGGAAAAGAACAAGGACCATCTGGCCTGGCGAGAACTAAGCCGCTGGGCTGGCTGAAGATATACCAAATTCTTGTGGTCGGTGAAGACTTGGAAGGGAAAGCGAGCCCCTCCAACAGATGTCTCCACTCAGAGAAAGCCAACTTCATTGCTAGCAACTCCCTGTCCAGATGGAATAATTCCTCTCTGCTGGTGTGAAGGTCTTGGAGAGGAAGAAGCAAGGATGCTTCCGACCTTGAGCATTCTTTTGAAACAGGACTACTCCAGCACCAACGGATGAGGCATCCACCTCCAATATGAATGGCTTATCAACATCAGGGCGGTGTAGGATGGGAGCGCTAGCAAAATGAGACTTAATTGAGGAGAAAGCATTGGAGACTTCTTCGGACCACAATTTGGGATTTGCTCCCTTCTTGGTGAGGGCTACCATCACAGCCTGTAGTTTGGCAGGATCCATAGCCAATCCTGGGCGGAGATGATATAGCCCAGGAATGGTAAAGAATCCTGCTCAAGCACACATTTCTCAAACTTTGCATAAAGGGAATTTGCCCGCAAGAGGTCGAAGACTCTGCAGACATTTCTCCGGTGGGAGTCAATATCAGGAGAGAAGATGAGAATATCATCCAAATAGACTACGACCGATGTGGAAAGTAAATCCTGGAAGATGTCATTAACAAAGTCTTGGAAAACGGCTGGGGCATTACAGAGCCCGAAGGGCATCACCAGATATTCATAGTGCCCATCCCTGGTATTATAAAGCCATCTTCCATTCGTCCCCCTCACGGATGCGAATCAGGTTATAAGCACCCTGCAGGTCAAATTTGGTAAATACCCTTGCTCCCTGGAGCCTATCAAAGAGCTCAGAAATCAGGGGCAACGGGTATTTATTATTATCGGTGATGGCGTTAAGACCCCTGTAATCTATGCAGGGATGTTATTCTCCATTCTTCTTCTGCATGAAGAAGAACCCCGCCCCAGCAGGTGACATTGACTTCCTAATGAACCCTCTTGCCAGATTCTCCTGGATGTATTGGGACATAGCCTCCATCTCCGGGAGAGAGAGGGGATAAACCCTTCCCCGGGGCGGTTCTGCTCCAGGCAAGAGGTCAATAGGACAGTCATAGGGCCGGTGAGGCAGAAGAGTCTCCGCAGCCTTTTTGGAGAACACGTCTACATAGGACCAATGACACTTGGGAAGGGAAGTGAGATCTGCGGGTATCCCTGTAGTAGTAACCTGAACACTCTCCCTTACACATTTACCTTTACAAGATTCACTCCAACCCCGTATCCTCCCAGAGGACCACTCAATATGTGGGGAGTAAAGACGAAGCCAGGGTACTCCCAGCAAAGCCTCATCTATACCCTCGGGAAGGACTGGGAAATAGTTTGAGCATTCCGATACCGCAAGTATCGGGTATCGGCCGATATTCGCTGTATCGGAATTCCGATACTTAGTTCCGATATTTTTCCAATATCGTATACCGGAATCGGAAGTTCCCATAATTCTTTGAGAGGCAATGTGATTTTAGTCAGCCAATGAGGAATCTTATGAAGTGTGGTCACATCCTGTAATGCTGCGGTCATCTTAACTAATGGCATGGCTGTGATTGGAAGCTGAAATGATGTCAGAATGCACTATAAAAAGGCGCCGCCGCCATTTTAGCGTCACTGTGCTGTGAACTCAGTTAGGGACAGAACGCTGTTCTGCTGACTTTGAGGGACAGTTAGACATTGCGATTTTGTGTACTGTGCTTTAGGCAGGCTAGTTTACCAACCGCTGTGTAAAGCTTCCTTTTGCCAGTGTTGTTTTAACAGCTCTGTGCAAGGTGTGTGTGAGAGTGCAGGTGAAGCTGCAGTTTGCTCTGCATCCACCGCTGTTTGTAGGCATCTGCACGTGTCACTCACTGACTCTTTTTTTTATTTTATTTTGTGGAATTGGTGCAGCTCCATTATATTTGAAAAAAATCTAATCTATTAGTGTGACGCGCTTCCATCCGTATACAATACATTGGTTGCAAACACTATAGAAGTACAGAAAGGAGCCTTTCACAGATAGTGAACAGTTGTGTTTCAGTGTTCACTGCAGTCTGTGAGGTTTTGATTTTTTGAGTGCAGATCACGCTCCAGTTAGTTCTTCAACCACTGCTGGTTGTAGTCTGCTGAGCGTGTGTCACTGCCTCATCCTTCACATTTTTCTCTAATTGGTGCTGCTCCATTATATTTGAAAAAAATCTAATCTATTAGTGTGACGCGCTTCCATCCGTATACAATACATTGGTTGCAAACACTATAGAAGTACACAAAGGGGCCTTTCACAGCTACTGAACAGTTGTCTGCAGTGTTCACTGTAGTCTGTGAGCTTTTCATTTTTTGAGTGCAGATTACGCTCCAGTTAGTTCTTCAACCACTGCTGGTTGTAGTCTGCTGAGCGTGTGTCACTGCCTCATCCTTCACATTTTTCTCTAATTGGTGCTGCTCCATTATATTTGAAAAAAATCTAATCTATTAGTGTGACGCGCTTCCATCCGTATACAATACATGGTTGCAAACACTATAAAGTACACAAAGGGGCCTTTCATAGCTACTGAACAGTTGTCTGCAGTATTCACTGTAGTCTGTGAGCTTTTCATTTTTTGAGTGCAGATTACGCTCCAGTTAGTTCTTCAACCACTGCTGGTTGTAGTCTGCTGAGCGTGTGTCACTGCCTCATCCTTCACATTTTTCTCTAATTGGTGCTGCTCCATTATATTTGAAAAAAAATCTAATCTATTAGTGTGACGCGATTCCATCCGTATACAATACATTGGTTGCAAACACTATAGAAGTACACAAAGGGGCCTTTCACAGCTACTGAACAGTTGTCTGCAGTGTTCACTGCAGTCTCTGAGGAATAACCACACTTAGGCCTTATAACTTTTCTGACTTTCTTTATCAATCTACCAAGATGAAGAAGGGAGGGAGTAAGTCACGTGGTCGTGGCCGTGGAGTTTCAGCAGGGAGAGGGCGTGGGGATTCTGTGCTGCTGCCGCACCCAGTGACACAGCATCCACCAGTTTTCCCCGTGAGCGTTCCTTTATGCGCACTTTTGTAGGAGCTCAGCGTACCCCCCTGCTGCGGGAAGAACAAATTGAAGCCGTTGTTGGTTGGATGGCAGCCAATGCATCGATTTCAATTGCTTCCACCTCCTTCAGGACCACAGCACTGTTGAACAACCATCTGTCTCTTCACCGCCTGCCAAATTGCCCAGGCAGTCAGAGAGCTCTGTAAAGGAGCCATCTGAATCTCTGCTTCTGTTCTCAGAATCTGTTGGCTTACAAACAGGGCCCAGCCAAGCAGCATTCTGGAATGTGAAGAAGAGGCAGTATGCAGTGATGCGCAACAGCTGTTTCTCTCTGAATCTGAAGAGGCGGGTGAGCAGTGCCGATGGTCAGCACACCGCAGAACGCATCTGATGATGATGAGACTCAGTGCCAGTTTCTGTTGAGCATGGTGCTGGCCAGACCACCAAACAGCAGCAGGTGTTGGAAAAGGGTAGTGGAGATGATGAGGTCCAAGACCCAACATGGCTGAGGAACAGGAAGGTGGTGGTAGCAGCTCTGAGGAAGAGATTGCCCCAACGGTCCAAACAGTAGGGAGAGGTAGGCTGCAGACTCGGTTGCCTGTAGCCTCCAGTTTGGCACCCGTTCGTAGCAGTTCTCTTCCAACAGCCAAAACGGGCGCTCCCAGGACTTGCACTGCGTGGTCCTTTTTTGACACACTTGCAGATGATATTTGCTATGTCAACTGCAAGCTGTGTAATCAAAAAGTAAAAAGAGGTAAAAGTGTCAGAAACCTTAATACCACAAATATGTGGAAACATGTGCGGTCAAAGCACGTGGTTGAGTTACAAAGACACACTGGAGATGTAGGCCAACCTACAGCAGCACCTACATCTTCAGCTCGTGTTGGAGCCTCTTCCTCCAGCTCACACACAGCTGGTTCGGCTTCCTCACAGGATCGCCATGGAAGAACCTCTGTCACTGTTGTCCAGAGACCCAGTGTTATTCCACCCACAGCTGCAAGTTCCCTGTCATCCTCACACTCCCAGGCCACAAAACAGCCATCGGTAGCACAGGCATGGGATAAAAGACGGCCATACTAGGCAAACCATCCACGAGCACAGGCTCTGAATGCTGGCATTGCAAAACTCCTGTCCCTTGAAATGCTGTCATTCAGGCTGGTGGAGACTGACAGTTTTCCGTAACTTAATGGCATTGGCAGTCCCACAATACAATGTGCCCAGCCGATTTTATTTCAGCAGGCAAGCCGTCTCTGGTCTGCACAAGCATGTTGAGGGAAAAATTAAACATGCGCTACTAAACGCCGTCAGTAGCAAGGTCCACCTGACCACCGATGCGTGGATCAGTACCCATGGCCAGGGACGATACCTTTCCCTCACTGCCCATTGGGTCAATGTTGTGGAGCTGGGTACAGATCTTGCGAGTGGCGCTGTACGTGTTCTGCCAACTCCAAGGATTGCAGGAATCAAGTTTGTCCACATTGACTCCTCCTCCTACTCCAGTTCCTCAGAATCATCGCTGCAGGAGCCGTCACGGTCTACCTCCACCATGGACCCGTGAACGCTTACCTGATGCGACCGATATGAGCACAGCCGTGGCCAAACGTCAACAGGCCGTCCTGAAATTAATTTCCATGGGGAATCGAAGCCACACAGCGCAGGAGCTCTGGAATGCCATCAAGCAGGAGAGCGACGTGTGGTTTTTGCCAGCGAATCTCCAGCCAGCTTGGTAGTGTGTGACAATGGCCGAAATCTGGTGGCAGCTCTGGGCCTTGGCAACCTCACTCACATACCATGTCTGGCACATGTGCTCAACTTGGTCGTGCAGAGTTTTTTGAGGGACTATCCGGATGTTGATGCACTGCTGCACAAGGTCCGCCTAGAGTGCGCTCACTTGCGACGTTCCAGCATGGCCAGATCGCGCATTGCAGCTCTGCAAGTCAGATTTCGCCTTCCTGAACATCGCATCATATGTGACGTACCCACCAGGTGGAATTCCACGTTACATATGTTGGAGCGGTTGTGTGAGCAGCAGCCAGCAGTAATGGAGTATCAGCTGCATCAGGCGCAATCAACTCGCAGTTTGCACCGTTCACACTTCACCACTACTGAGTGGGCCTCTAAGAAGGACATCTGCCACGTTTTGCGTGCGTTTGATGAGTCAACGCGGATGGCGAGTGCAGATGATGCACTAGTCAGCCTGACTGTCCCCCTTATCTGCCTGCTTCAAAAAACACTGCAAGCACTAAGGGATGAGGTTTTGGAAGAGGTGGAGGATGAGGAGTCACAAATTCCATCACCTTCTGGACAGTCAGCGCAACGTAGTTCCTCACAAAGGGCTGGGCAGGGCTCACTTTGTGAGGAGGATGAGGAGGAGTCAATGGAGGAGGAAGACATCGCTCCAGAGGGAGGTACACAACGCTCTAGTCAGTATGTAGAGCGAGGGTGGGGTGATGCAGAGCAGGCAGAGATGACGCCTTTTGCAGGGGACAGCGTTTCTTGGCCAGTTTGGAGTCTGCAGCACATGGTTGATTTCATGCTGCAGTGCCTGAGAAACGACCGCTGCATCGCCCACATTCTCACCACGTCTGATTATTGGGTGTACACCCTCCTAGACCCTCGCTACCGGGACAACTTACAAAGCCTCATCACACCGTTGAACCGGGAGCGTAAAATGCGGGAGTACCAAGACACACTGGTGCAATCCATAATGTTCTCCATTCCAGCCGAGAGCACTGCTGCTGCTACTGCTTTACAAAGCAGCTCTGTGCGTCGAGGCAGTGGAGACAGCTCTGCAACAAGAGGGAGCACAAGCAGCGCCTCTGCACAGGGCAAGACCAGTATGTTCCAAATGTGGCGAAGTTTTGTGGCAGCGCCACAAATGTCTATACCATCCGAGACGGCTCCAGTCAGCAGGAGGCAATGTTTCCGTAAGATGGTGACAGACTACATGTCTTTCCCTCTCAGTGTACTCCCAGATGGCTCTTCCCCATTCAAGTTTTGGGTCTCTAAGCTGGATACATGGCCAGAGCTTAGCCAGTATGCATTGGAGGTGCTGGCTTGCCCTGCTGCCAGTGTATTATCGGAGCGCGTCTTTAGTGCTGCAGGTGGTGTACTAACAGACTGTCGCATGCGACTATCCTCCGATAATGTAGACCGGCTTACTTTTCTGAAAATGAACAAGGCATGGATCTCGCCAGAATTTGTCTGTCCGTTTTCAGATTAAATAACTGGTTCGCAACGTTATCCATGTCTCCTGTTATGTTCATCTTTCTACCACCTGAACTCTACTCCCTGGGCTACAACACTGCCAGTTGCTGCTCAGAAGTGTCATGTCACAGACCAATACACAAGCATATAGTGTTAGTGGGGTTCAGTAACGCCAGCTGTTCCCCTGCTGTGTGTCCGGCAAGAAGTCTCTGTTCCCTACACATGCACAGAAAAACCCATGTCGAACATGCTCCAAATAGGGAAGAGCCGTCACCCTGATTGTTATGCTTAAAACAGGAAATTGTGAAGTTTTCCAGCCTAGAATGATAAATTTTATGACAAATATGGACAAATAATAATTTGTCATCACAGCGCATATCTGCACATGTCTATTAGAAATGGTAACAAAAACTAAAACATAGTCTTCACTTTTTGAAATTAATGCATAAAAAGTACATTTCATACTTATCAATTATGCTTTTTAAGGAACTTTATATGTACCTATAAGATAATGCAGTCAATGGATGTACGAATCATAAAATCCTCATCATCATCATCACGAGTTTTATTTATGACAGACATTATAAAATACACATACTGATGCCAACTGTAACTTCACACACCATATATGAAATGGCCAGCATCTAAACCTGGTAATGTGCAATAATAAATTATTACATCTAGAAAGTGCATCATGCATACTGACAATAGGTAGTTATACCTGCAAGTGCTGTTGAAACAACCACAACAGATATAAATTAATAATGGTATATAGGTATCACAGTGCATAGTTACTCATGGACAATGTCGATGTAATACTGTACCTCAATAAAGTCAGCGTCAACCATTATGCTTGTTAGTCTTGTAGATTGTTAAAGAGGGAACGGTCTTTTTTTGTTGGTCATAGGTGGAGTATTAGACAGTAAATGATTACTGCTGTCGTATTTTTGGCGTCCCTAGGGCGCAATAACGCTGCGTAACGTCACATTTTATAGAGTCATCTAATTGACACACGCTACCCTACCTTACGCGTGACAGTAGGAAGGTAGTGTTGACGGATAAAGCCTTGCGCAACCAGACATGCTTTTACCCTCTTCAACACTGTACAAGCAAAAAATGCATGATTGCAGCCGCAGACTTTATTGACGTACAGTATAACATCGCCATTACCCATTAGAGGCTGTCCACTGTCTGATACAGACATAGAATATACCTTTGCTATCCATAGCCTTTGTTTCACCTACACTTGCAGGCACACACTTAAATTGTGACAATGCATTATGTTTTTTTAAATGGTTATTTTTTATCGTACATTATTGTGTCATCACATTGATGAGTCCATGTGGACATGTCATACATTCTGTACAAAGTAACGATTTTATTAACTTAAATAATTGAAATGTCTGTGACTGTCACATCTAAATTGCAATGATGATGATGATGAGTGACTATTACAAAATCCATTGTCTTCACTATGTTATGGTTTAACATAGCGTTCCTTAAGCATTATTCATAAATACAAAAATGGACTTTTATTCTTAAATTTACAACACTATATTTGTAACCAATTTTTTGGGTGGTGTGTTGTTCCATTTCTTGTTGGCATGTGCATATATGCGTTTATATTTGCAGTGTCTTTATTTTTATTCTTGAAGTTAGGAACATTGTGTATCTTCGTACCGTGTTAGCCAGTAGATAGAAAAATATTTAGACTTGGAGTCCGCACGTGGTTGATACCTTTTAATGGATAACTGAAAAGATGGTAACAAATTGCAAGCTTTCGAGGCTACTCACGTCTCTTCATCAGGCAAAGACTAAAACAAAAAATGAAGCATACATATTTCTATACACAACAGGACACAGGAATAGTGCAATAGGTAAAACAAGTAAGGACGTGTAGCAGAACTGTCATTATCACAGAGGGATGAACATTTAAATATTGGAACAGTTCCTAGATAAGGTAGAAAGTTTTATTGCCCTCTGATTTGGGGGTTTTGGTTTTGTGTTTTTCATGTCCCTGGAAGGGCAGAGCGCAGATTCCTTAATTGATATAGAATGACATAAATCGTGGTTTGATCTATTCATTCCATCACTAACAGGTCAAAGGTCATGATGAGCTTATATTCTGAAACCTTTGTATCTTTCTCATATTTGAAGTTATATTTTAATACCAGTAATTCCATATCCCTCATTTCTATGACCGGGCATACAAAAGTGTTTTGCCACAGGTAAATCCATTATTTTTTCTCTTATTGTGTGGCGCTGATAAATTTATCCTTGTTCTTATTTTTTGTCGGTCTCCCCCCACTTGTCCTCCCTCACTTGTCTTACCTATTCCTGTGTCCTGTTGTGTGTAGAAATATGTGATTCTTCATTTTTTGTTTTAGTCTTAGCCTGATGAAGAGACCTGAGTTTGTTCTCGAAAGCTTGGAATTTGTTACCATATTTTCAGTTACATTAAACGGTATCAACCACAGAGGACTCTCAAGTATAAATATTTTTCTATTCTTGGAATGAAATTCATCATTTTATTGTCCCAGTAAAAACTTCATTTATTCTTGTTTGAAGTACATACATTTGCAATGGCCCTGTAACAAGGCAATAACTCAATATTTTATGCCTACACCCTCCTTGACCCTGGGCTTCAACACCGCCAGTTGCTGCTCAGAAGTGTTAGATGCACAGATGAAAACAATCGCTGATGTGTTTGTGGGGTTCAGTAACGCCTGCTGTTCCCCTGCTGTGGTGTCTGGCAAAAAATTACTGCTGCTAACTACAACTTCAACTTCAAACATCTCATACTAAGCCTCTGCCTACACCCTCCTTGACCCTGGGGTTCAACACGCCCGTTGTGCTCAGAAGTGTTAGATGCACAGATGAAAACAATCGCTGATGTGTTTGTGGGGTTCAGTAACGCCTGCTGTTCCCCTCTGGTGTCTGGCAAAAATTACTGCTGCTAACTACAACTTCAACTTCAAACATCTCATACTAGGCCTCTGCCCACACCCTCCTTGGGCCCTGGGCTTCAACACCCCCAGTTGCTGCTCAGAAGTGTTAGATGCACAGATGAAAACAATCGCTGATGTGTTTGTGGGGGTTTAGTAACGCCTGCTGTTCCCCTGCTGTGTGTCCGGCAAAAATTACTGCTAGCTACCTAATCATGGTGAAAAAAACATGACCATGTCAAGTGTCTAGTGCTACACATAGATATGAGGCTACACCCTGATTTCTAAGCTGTAAACATTTGAAACGTCAACTTTTAAAAATAAAAATGGATTAGTCTTTGTCACAATCTGTAACAAAATAATTGTGACATATTATTACAGATATGCACTGTCGAAAACAAATGCAACACAAAAGCCTACTTATGCTATAGGATCTGATGGTCAACCTGTCACTCCAGGGTTGACAATCCAACTCACATCATGGATCAAATGCTGCAATGTGGAAGTGCATAATGTGGGTTGAACTTTGACAACTGCTGCAGTGCGAAGGTATACTTCAGTGGTCTTGCCTTTTAAATAAAAGCATACAAGTAAATATAATAATCAATGTTGATTAAGGGACGTGATGTACACCTGTAATATTGTGCAAACAATGCATGTAGGAATAGTCCTCTTCAA
>JARQOD010007570.1:0-38777 GCA_033576555.1 Oophaga sylvatica | reverse complement strand
GCATCTTGTCTCATCAGGTTTCTTTAAAAACGGGGGGTTTTAGGAAACCGCCTTAAACCAGTTCTGATAAAGGGCCCAATCGGGGACCAAAAAACTTTAACCCTAATTGTCACCGGGTTTTTAAAGGAATTGGAATCTTTCTGCCAAGTTTTCTCTTTTTTATACATAAAGTCGCTCGCCGGATCCTGCACTGATCTCCACCGCTGCTCTCATCTCCGCACACTGCCTGCAGCTGGGACGTCAGAACTACAGTGCACGATGCCACTGCAGCCAATCACTGAGGTCAGCAGAGCTCAGTGATTGGCTGCATGGATGTCACCGCTGCAGTCAATACATGGTGACCAAAGCAGCAGCGCAGGATCCAGGGAGGGCGAAGATGCATAGAAGAATTTGTGGAAAACCCATTTCAGCCAGCCCCCTCCATCGGTAACGTCCCCCAGACCGGCACAAGCAGGCCCCACCGCCCTCCTCGTCTTCCCGGGGACCCCGGCACAGGCGTGTAGGTAGCATTTTTGTTTTTTATTAAATCTTCCCATTTTCTGTACAGAAAAAAAATGCACATTTTGCCTTAAACATCGGTAACATTTCAATATGACACAGCATGAACAGAATGACGGTATCTATACACAGCGGGGAAGCATTTACAGAGGAGATGAGGGCGCGACGCGTTCCCTGTGTGCGGAGGGCTGAGCTCCAGTGTATACGGCACCACCAGAACGGCCGGACAGGACTGGAGGGGTTAAAGCAGTAATGGAGTCTGGGGTGCGGGTGCAGTCCTGGCGTTAGATAGGAGGGGTTGATTGGAGTCTGAGTGCAGTTAATGGAACAATCTCCTGTAGCTGATGAAAAGAGGAAAACATTTAGTGAAAGGGTTAAGATCGGCGCTGCCTGGTGTCGGGGCGACACGTCCCTGATAGTCCTGCAATATGCAGGACGCGACACTGCGACGCCAGCTTCACCTGCCTCAGGGCATCCAGGTCTACAGCAGGGGGAGCGCCCCCCAGAGGCAGTACCTGCACTGACAGGAGTGGAGTGTAGGAGTGGCGCACAGCTGGGGGAGCCTCTGCTAAAGTGGGAGCAAAATAAAAACACAGAAACCAAGGGCTATCCTGGAAGACAAAGGGTTAAGTTAATGCTCTAATGTCGGGGCAAAAAAGCGCACTTATAATCTGGCGGTACCGCACCGGCCGCGAGAACCGTCAGTCCTGCAGGTCACATTGAGGCAGAGCCACAGAACCAAGAACCTCCCCCGTGCGTCCCCTTCCCCCACAGCGAAACGTCCCAGCTGCGCCACTACAGGGGGCATTGTGCTCACGTTGTGTGTATGGGGGGACCGTGCGCCCCGCAGGACCCCAGCGGCAGCATGGGCACGGTACGGGCAGAGCGCAGCATCCCCCCCATGAGCGTCCAGCGCCAGGTACAGTAGTGCAATCACCAGCAGGAGCTGTCACAGCTAGGGAGCCCGGGGCCGCCCGTGGAGCTCGGGGTCCGCCCGTGGAGCTCGGGGTCCGCCCGTGGAGCTCGGGGTCCGCCCGTGGAGCTCGGGGTCCGCCCGTGGAGCTCGGGTCCGCCCGGAGGCTCTGGGCCGCAGGAGAAGGGGAAACAGAAAGCAGCACAACACCAAGCAGAACAAGAAAGGAACCGATAAATATCAGACATTACAATGAGAGAAGAAAAGTCAGATTAAGACAAAGCAAGGTGAAGGGCGCGACCCGGGCCACGGCGGAGAGCAGAACTTCTGGTGCAATATGTCAGTCTGGAGTGAGCAGAGTGGAGACCCCCTGAGTCATGGCGGCCTCCCCCCTGCTGGAGTGAGTAACACTTCTGATGAGGAGTCGGATGAACCGTCGGCATCCGCTGAAAGGTTTGGAAGCTTCTGCGCGGTTTGTGTCCGGTGCAGGAAGGAGCAGTCTGTGTACAGAGTTTTGGCAGGGCGAGGGCCGGACGCTCGGACCCCTCTTTGTAGACCTCCAGGCTCAGGCTCCAAATCCCTCCATCTCTCATGATGGGGTATACAAAGTGGCTGAGGCACGGCTTCCAACTCCGGAGGCATAGCGGGAAAATTATCCAGGCCCCTCTATCCCCCACCCAAAAAAGGGAAAAAACAAAGTCCACATAATGCAGCACGGCACTAGGAGAGAAGGGGCTGTGCAGCCACACGGGGCCGGCCGTCTCCGGTGGAAGTAGCCATGTTGTGGTTCAGGGCAGAACGGATGGAGGAAGCAGGAGGTGGGATGAAATCAGAGATTTGGGGGAGGGGACCCCGTCGTTACTTCCGGCTCCCCCTCCAGTCAGCAGCACTGGAAGGAGCGGGAAGGAGGAGGATGGGATCAAGCTGTATGAGACATGGATACAGGGATGCCCCCCGCCCCAGGACCCCCGGCTCCTCACAGCTGCTGCTGAGGGGTCTTCTCTACCTGTCCTTCATCTCTCGTGTCACCCTCTTCGTAATGCGGCCACACAGAAGGCCCCCAAAGAATAAGAGGCAAACTCCGAACAAAATGACGGACAGGATGTAATTCTTGGAGGGAGAACTCATCACTTGCATTGCCAAATCCGAGAACCCGTCAGCCGGGGCCACCTGCGAGAAAACACGAGAGCAATTAGCAAGTGACAGGGGAAGAAGTGGACGGAAAGCCGGGCTCCACCATGACGGCCATCATACAACTGTGTGTCCGGCGCGGGCCAGAGGCCACCCCCTGGAGGCAGGTGCGGGGCAGAGGCCGCCCCCTGGAGGCAGGTGCGGGGCAGAGGCCGCCCCCTGGAGGCAGGTGCGAGGCAGAGGCCGCCCCCTGGAGGCAGGTGCGAGGCAGAGGCCGCCCCCTGGAGGCAGGTGCGAGGCAGAGGCCGCCCCCTGGAGGCAGGTGCGGGGCAAAGGCCGCCGGCCCTGGAGGCGCGGGGCAGAGTCCGCCGGCCCTGGAGGCGCGGGGCAGAGTCCGCCGGCCCTGGAGGCGCGGGGCAGAGTCCGCCCGCCCTGGAGGCGCGGGGCAGAGTCCGCCCGCCCTGGAGGCGCGGGGCAGAGTCCGCCCGCCCTGGAGGCGCGGGGCAGAGTCCGCCCGCCCTGGAGGCGCGGGGCAGAGTCCGCCCGCCCTGGAGGCGCGGGGCAGAGTCCGCCCGCCCTGGAGGCGCGGGGCAGAGTCCGCCCGCCCTGTAGGCGCGGGGCAGAGGCCGCCCCCCTGGAAGCGAGGGGCAGAGGCCGCCCCCCTGGAGGCGAGGGGCAGAGGCCGCCCCCTGGAGGCGCGGGGCAGAGTCCGCCCGCCCTGGAGGCGCGGGGCAGAGTCCGCCCGCCCTGGAGGCGCGGGGCAGAGTCCGCCCGCCCTGGAGGCGCGGGGCAGAGGCCGCCCCCTGGAGGCGCGGGGCAGAGGCCGCCCCACTGGAGGCGCGGGGCAGAGGCCCCCCCCTGGAGGCAGGTGCGGGGCAGAGGCACATGGCTTGTCTCATATCTGGTTTTGCCAATGATCATACCTTGCTCCTCCTTGCTGCCTGTGACCACCAGGCTCCACACAGCGCTGAAGAACATCATGCATTTCATCCCTGGCCTCCAGTAGGTCATTATTGACCTTCGGTAGTGACTGGAGAGATTCTACTTGCTGACGGTTTCCTTACCTTGGCGGCATAACTCCACATGTCCAGCCGGTCCTGCAGTCTCTTCTTACACTCCGGCTGCAGACGGACCATCTTATCTTGTAATGCTTCGATTAAGCAGGACATCTCTGTGGAGAAGACGGGGACATTTACCGCTGTATACAGAGCCTCGTACCACAGACGACAACAGAAAAACTCGTAAATGGATGCAGAATTGGGAACATTTTCTAGTATCTGGTAAAAAAAAAAAAAGTGCAGCCATGCGGTGGTAAGCGGCACCTTCCTTCGGGCAGCGCTTTTGACCCCGCATGGTAGTGGCGGTGTAGACGCGGCTCAGATACAGATGTCAAGATGAACACTTACGGCGTCCTTTGCCCGGCGGGATGGCGGCACAGTGATGCTTAATATCCAGAGCGCAGGCAGTGTGCAGGACGGGATCCACGAAGATGTCCGCTTTACTCTCCTTCAGCATGTTCAGAACCTCCTGCAGAAGAAAGGACGGAAGACATGAGAAACAAGACCCTGAAAGATACACAGGCGCGGCCGGGGTCTCCCAGGGCAATGACGGGGCCACCGTCTCTTCAGCAGGTGCTCTGTGGATTGGAGATTACCTTCTTGCAGCCAGAAGACTTTATTTTCAGCAGGTTCATCTTCAGACACTCTTCCACCTGCCCTGTGGGCTCCTGAGCGGCCGCCTCCTCACCGCACAGCGTATTAATCTGCAAAATCAGAACAAGCCGCCATGACATTGGGGGTACGAGATAACAGAAGCCCCTGTAAGGGCAGCGGCATCACGGCCGGCACTCACCTCCTCAGAACACTGGATCTGCAGCTGGGGATCCAGCCGGTAATCCAGCGCCGTCTCCTGGATGATGACCCGGATCTGATCCTCGCAGTCCGGAGACAGACGCTGTGCAGACAAAGCCAAATACGAGTCAGGATCACGAGAAACCATCTGTGAAAGCTGCCAGGAGCGGCGTCAGAACGGCACGAGGAGGACATGGCAGACGTGAGGATCGGTGGGGGGGCTGGGACCCCCAAAGTGAACAATAAGGAGCAGAGATGAGGAGTCTCTGAGGAAAGCTCTTCTGCCCCTTTATTATGGGTCCAGCTCACCGTAATAACATCCTTAGATGTTCGGAGCTCAGGCAGTCACATAAAGAGAAGACAACCTAGCTCCACCATTCCTGGGCTTCCAGCACCTCGGGAAGACGCTTGTGCACGAGGTCGCTGATCTGGAGTTTCTCCAGTTTACTTAAAATTTGGATCCTGTCTGATGAGAAAGGACCGGACAGGAGGGTCCGGGAAGGACCCCAATCTGTCCGCTCTGTCAATGTGGACTGTAAGGGCTCGTGCACACGGCCATCTTTCCAGCAGCTAGAACTTGTCCAATGTGTCCGGACGGTCGGCTCCAGCTCTCACGTGCCAGCCTGTGTCAGTGAGGAATCTCGGACGGCCCTCAGATGCCTTCTGTATGACTGCGCCTTGTGCTCTATCCCCCATCTAATCTGATGCCTCCATACATCACCCGCACTCAGTAGAAGCCGCTGCTCGTTAGCTCCTTACTGACATTGTACCGTGCCTCGGCTGCTGTCGTCTCCCTTGTGATTTGTGCACTTATTACCTGGCGTTGCTCGTCTCTGGGAGGACTCGGGCCGCTTTTTGTCACATACCTAGTATCGGGGACTCATCGGTTACTGGACATCTTGGTCTTTGGGTCCAGGACGGAGTCTTCGCCCCTCACTCACCTGGTCGGCATACTTCAGCTTCAGGCAGGAGATGACTTTCCCCTCCAGTTCGGTGTCGTCTTGGGCGTTGCTCACGATGGTCTGGCAGAATTTGGGGATATCCGCTTTGCAGGACTTGCGGAGCACAGGGTTCAGGCGATAATCTGCCAGAATGGAGTGGTACGGTTATGGAGAGGGTCAGATGAGGCGGAGCCGCAGTCAGGGGGGATGCCATCACACTGACCTGTGTTCTGGGTGATCTGCCGCTTTGTGATCATCTGCTTACACTTGGGGTCCATGGTCTCAGTGTTCTTGTTCTGCTTCAGACACTGTAGGATGTTCTTGGGGTCAGTATCACTGCAGAACCTCTGAGGAGACCCAAAAGAGACTTGTTACCAGGGGCTTCATGGACAGCAACCCTCATCCTCCCCACAGCCTCGGACCCTGAAGTCCAACCTTGATCATTTGCTTGCAGACCCTCATCAGTGTGTAATCCAGCTCGGGATCCATCATCTCGGTCTCCTGCAGCTTGAAGACCTTCTGATGACAAGACGATGTCAGCTGCTTCTTATTTTCCTTCAGACACTCAATGATCTGCAATAAAGGGGTTAAATGTGATCAGCAAGAGGAGGCTGCGGCGGCAGAGAGGCAGCGGCGGAAGATCTCACCTGAGCATTTCCGAAGGGCACGTTGGGGCAGAGGGCGGTGATGTCGGTCTTGCAGGAGTCGTACAGTTTGGGCTCCAGGCGGATGTCCTCTGACTGTGGGGAGGATGGGAGTTATTACTATAGGAGGACAGCGGAGGAGACGTCCACAGCTCGGAGGTTTCTCACCATCTCCAGCTCCTCCACGCGCAGCTGCTTCCGGCACTTCAAGGACACCCTCTGCTCCTTCAGTTCCTGCAGGGTGTCATTGCGGACTGTGGTGCTGAGGCAGATGACGACGTCCACCCTGTGTGGGGGAGACAGCAGGGTCAGGGGGAGCTCACACCCAGCAGTAGGGGGGTCAGTGGGTGCTCACACTAAGCAGTAGGAATGACAGCAGTGTCAGGGGGTGCTCACACCCAGCAGCAAGGGTCTCAGCGGGGTCAGGGGGATGCTCACACCCAGCAGTAAGGGTGTCAGCGGGGTCAGGGGGAGCTCACACCCAGCAGTAGGGGTGTCAGTGTGGTCAGGGGGAGCTCACAGCCAGCAGTAGGGGTCTCAGTGTGGTTAGGGGGTGCTCACACCCAGCAGTAGGGGTGACAGCGGGGTCAAGGGGTGCTCACACCCAGCAGTAGGGGTGACAGCAGGGTCAGGGGGAGCTCACACCCAGCAGTAGGGGTGACAGCGGGGTCAGGGGGAGCTCACACCCAGCAGTAGGGGTGACAGCGGGGTCAGGGGGTGCTCACACCCAGCAGTAGGGGTGACAGCGGGTCAGGGGAAGATCACACCCAGCAGTAGGGGTGACAGCGGGGTCAGGGGGAGCTCACACCCAGCAGTAGGGGTGTCAGCGGGGTCAGGTAGAGCTCACACCCAGCAGTAGGGGTGACAGCGGGGTCAGGGGGAGCTCACACCCAGCAGTAGGGGTGTCAGCGGGAGCTCACACCCAGCAATAGGGGTGACAGCGGGGTCAGGGGGAGCTCACATCCAGCAGTTGGGGGGTCAGTGGGTGCTCACACCCAGCAGTAGGGTGGATAGCGGGGTCAGGGGGAGCTCACACCCAGCAGTAGGGGGGTCAGTGGGTGCTCACACCCAGCAGTAGGGGTGTCAGTGTGGTCAGGGGGTGCTCACACCCAGCAGTAGGGGTGTCAGCGGGTCAGGGGCTGCTTACACCCAGCAGTAAGGGTGTCAGCGGGGTCAGGGGGAGCTCAGACCCAGCAGTAGGGGTGTCAGCGGGGTCAGGGGGAGCTCACACCCAGCAGTAGGGGTGTCAGCGGGTCAGGGGGAGCTCACACCCAGCAGTAGGGTGTCAGCGGGGTCAGGGGGAGCTCACACCCAGCAGTAGGGGTGTCAGGGGTGCTCACACCCAGCAGTAGGGGTGTCAGTGGGGTCAGGGGGGCTCACACCCAGCAGTAAGGGTGTCAGCGGGGTCAGGGGGAGCTCACACCAGCAGTAGGGGTGTCAGCGGGGTCAGGGGAGCTCACATCAGCAGTTGGGGGGTCAGTGGGTGCTCACACCCAGCATAGGGGTATAGCGGGGTCAGGGGGGCTCACACCCAGCATAGGGGTCAGTGGTGCTCACACCGCAGTAGGGGTGTCAGTGTGGTCAGGGGGTGCCACACCAGCATAGGGGTGTCAGCGGGTCAGGGGAGCTCCACCCAGCAGTAGGGTGTCAGGGGTGCTCACACCGCAGTAGGGGTGTCAGTGTGGTCAGGGGTGCTCACACCCAGCAGTAGGGGGGTCAGTGGTGCTCACACCCAGCAGTAGGGGTGACAGCGGGTCAGGGGTGCTCACACCAGCAGTAGGGTTTGGGACGGGCACTCACTTCTGCTTTATGTTGGGGCACAGCTTCATACGTCCTCCTTGCACGCCATCTTAACTTGTAGAGAAGCGAAGTCTTTCATTGTATCTAAAGGGAAATAAAGGAAGGCAATATTTCTAGTAGGTTCTTTTAGACGGTGGGGGCGCTTATTGCTACTCTTGATAAATGGACCCGTACTCCGGGATAAGCGATTCTCAGGATACAGCCACATCACATACAAGCCCCGTACAAGAGGCGACTGAAATGTAAAGGGTTTTATCATATGTTTTGATATTTTAACTACAGGGACGTGGCCCTTGCTAAAAAAAAACAAAAACTGTCAAATACCCTGAAAAAACCCCACCAATTCTGCTACTCTATTCAGTTTTGGGCTGCGTCACTTCATTGCAGAGTCATGTCACATTAGGAGCTCAGTATGTGACATCTCTGCTTGTAGAGCAACTGGTAGTTTCCATGTCCGTCATACACGGCTCACTTTGGATTGTGAACGTTTAATCACCCGAGTGCCGAGCTCTTCTGACAATAATTAGAGAACCGGCAGAAATATGGAACAAGTGTGGATCCCTGTGGGCGGCGACAGGATGAACAAAGCCGCAGGGGCCACGTACCAGCTGGAAGTGTGTGACGCCCACCGCGCACTTCTCATTCATCTCCTTCTGATGCTTGTTCTGGATTAAACACTCCATCAGATCCCCCGAATCAATCTGGTTGTCGGCAGACTCCTGAGCAGATAGAAGAGCGCGGTCAGCCGGACGACGGGAGGGGAGGAGGAGCGCGGTCAGCCGGACGACGGGAGGGGAGGAGAGGAGCGCGGTCAGCCGGACGACGGGAGGGGAGGAGAGGAGCGCGGTCAGCCGGACGACGGGAGGGGAGGAGAGGAGCGCGGTCAGCCGGACGACGGGAGGGGAGGAGAGGAGCGCGGTCAGCCGGACGACGGGAGGGGAGGAGAGGAGCGCGGTCAGCCGGACGACGGGAGGGGAGGAGAGGAGCGCGGTCAGCCGGACGACGGGAGGGGAGGAGAGGAGCGCGGTCAGCCGGACGACGGGAGGGGAGGAGAGGAGCGCGGTCAGCCGGACGACGGAGGGAGGAGAGGAGCGCGGTCAGCCGGACGACGGGAGGAGAGGAGCGCGGTCAGCCGGAGAGAGGAGCGCGGTCAGCCGGCGACGGAGAGGAGCGCGGTCAGCCGGACGACCGAGGAGCGTGGTCAGAGACGACGGAGAGGAGCGCGGTCAGACGACGGAGAGGAGCGCGGTCAGACGACGGAGAGGAGCGCGGTCAGACGACGGAGAGGAGCGCGGTCAGACGACGGAGAGGAGCGCGGTCAGACGACGGAGAGGAGCACGGTCAGACGACGGAGAGGAGCGCGGTCACACGACGGATAGGAGCGCGGTCAGACAGACGACGGAGAGGAGCGCGGTCAGACGACGGAGAGGAGCGCGGTCAGACGACGGAGAGGAGCGCGGTCAGACAGACGACGGAGAGGAGCGCGGTCAGACGACGGAGAGGAGCGCGGTTAATGTGGTGCTCGTACAAGCTGCCGTACACCGTCAGTCCTGACACCCCGCACGTCTCCATTTAATACTAAAGATCGGCCATGACTGTTCCGTTCCAAGCTTATGTCAACCGGACATGACATGCACATTAGATGGTTGCTTGGTCCCGACATTAACCCCCAGGTCTGCCCAATGATAGATCTATGACCAGCAGCTCCCGACGCCACCCGCGACCATGCCCCAGCCAACCTACGTGGCAGTATCCCTGGATGATGGGCTCACACGCTCTCATCAGAAGGGTCTCAATCTGGATGTCCTAAAAGCAGAAAACACAAAGGTGAATGCAGTAACTACAATCCATCCCAAGGTCCTAATAATGGTGTCAGGTTCATGAATGATCCGCACCTCCGACTCCAGCTCTGTCAGATTCCCCACGATCTCCCTGCATTCAGGAACCAGTTCTTCCAGGTGGTCCTGCAAGCACTCCAGCTCCTAAGACGACAAACGTGACGGGGTCAGCGCACCGGCGGCAGGTCGGAGCAGGGCACCATCAGGACGCAGCGGCACCTTACCTGTCCTGTCTCAGTCTTCTCGTTGCACCACTTCCCCAGCTCCGTCATGCATTTTCCCTGCATGGCGGGATCCAGCTTCACATCCAGCGCCCTCTGGTGGAGAATACGCTGCACTTCAGCACGGCACTCGCGAGATAACTGCATGGACATGAAATATTTAGGCAGATGGAGTAGATTTTGGGACCCATATGGGCCACGTACAATTACAGTATGAGACATCACAATTTTGCACAAAGATCTTGAAGGCATCACTAGCTAAAGAACCAAACTCAAGTCCGAATTCTACATGATGCGAAGAGGAGGATGGGGTGATTGTTACAGACCATTCAGAGAAGCCCGTGCATTACAGGCAGCTACTGACTCCATGGGTACAGGCCAGCTTCCCTTGGTGAAGACAGCTCAGTGTCAAAGGTGACCTATGATTATGAGACTTCATGCACCTGCCTCGCCGTATCTCCAGGGTGCACAGCCTCCTGACTCACCCTGCGCCCCTGCTCCTCTGTGCGGTAAGCGTGCCGATACAAACAGGAGAAGATGGCCCCCGCTGGCATGTTCTCATTGGTCTCATTCCAGCCGTGTGCGTAACACAATCGGGAGGCGTCACCCTGACATTTCCTGTACAAGACTGGATCCAACCTGGCAAAGAGCAATGTAGTGTCAGCAGCGCATGCAGCCGCCACAGGCGGAGGCCCCGCGCACGCAGCCGCCACAGGCGGAGGCCCCACACACTCAGCCGCCGCAGGCGTAGGCCCCACACACGCAGCCGCCGCAGGCGGAGGCCACGGGCACGCAGCCGCCGCATGCGGAGGCCCCGCACACGCAGCCGCCGCAGGCGTAGGCCCCCCGCACGCAGCCGCCGCAGGTGGAGGCCCCACAAACGCAGCCGCGAGCATCTTACTTCCAGTCCCGGGAGATGAAGTACTGCAGCTCCAGCAGACGGTGTTCACACTGCTCCACCATTTTCTCTGTATACAAGTGCTCCATGAGGCAGGACAGGATCCTGGAGAAGAGAAGGAGCCATCAGTGCTCAGCAATACTCTCCGAATGACCCCTTCCTTAGAGGCGGCACACAGGGCACTCACATGGGATCCCCGGAGCGGATGTGCTTGCAGGCCGTCTGGATGACAGATTCGCAGGCTTCGTTGAGAGCACGGTCTATCCGATAATCCGAGGCAGGGTCGGTCTCCTGCACCAATGTCTGTAACTGTAGGGAGGAGAGGCGAACATTACAATGGTGGACAGACGTACAGGAACAGATTACTGGAGCAGACAGAACCACAGGCGGCCGTGGCACTCACCGCCTGCTGGCACTTCTCTGCTACATTCCCCTTTTCTCCACGCACGATTTTCATCAGGCAATGCAGGGTGCGGCCCTTCCGGTGCAGGCCGGAGCAGTGGTGCTCGATCTCCCCGCGACAGCTCAGGATAATCTCCGGGCTCAGAGAGAAGTCCTCCATTAACATCCGCCGATAATCCAGCACTCTCCCCTGGCACTCGCTGCTCACCTGGCGTCCTGGAAAAAGATACCACAGCGGTGCCCAGATTAGGTGCAGAAGCGTGTTATGAACCAGTAGGGGCAATCAAGGAGTCAATCATCCCTTTACAAGTGAGGCATAAAGACCTCCACAGGCCCCCATTAGTGGCACTGGTGCCCACACCATGCTCAGGCCATGTATACGTGTTGGGGGCTGCAGGACTCCGGATCTACATCTCAGGGACATGTTAGTGCACACGCTGTATACATGTATGATGAGGGGGTCCTACGCCTTATCCAACCAGCAGCACAGACCCCGCAGTGATGGAGCCACCACTGAGAGAAAGAACGGAGAGCGATCAATCAGTCCAAGTGCTAATGTGAGATCCGCACCTCGATGCACCGCGGACTCCAGGCACAGCAGCAGGTAGGAGAGCCGGGCCTCCCGGGAGCGCGGATGGTTCTCCACACTGCAGCGGTGCTTCTTCAGGTCGGCCTTACAGGACTTAGCCAGCGAGTAACTGACCTTATAGTCCTGAGCAATCAGCTTCTGGCGAGTGGTCAGGGCATCGCGGCACTGCAAGAGAAACGGCCATTAATCACTTCAGCAAATATGAACAGACGGCACAAAGCGCAGAGACAACGAGGCCCGACACTCACCCGCTCACTCATGGACTCCTCAAACTTGTGGTTGAATAGACACTTGTAAACCCTTCCTTCTCCAGCCTGGACCTGATCACAAAACAAGATGAAGAATCAAGAAGTGCTGGCACAGGGCCGGCAGAGGGGAGAACCAGAGGCTCCGGGCCGGCAGAAGGGGAGAGGGGAGAACCAGAGGTTCCGGGCCGGCAGAGGGGAGAACCAGAGGCTCCGGGCCGGCAGAGGGGAGAACCAGAGGCTCCGGGCCGGCAGAGGGGAGAACCAGAGGCTCCGGGCCGGCAGAGGGGAGAACCAGAGGCTCCGGGCCGGCAGAGGGGAGAACCAGAGGCTCCGGGCCGGCAGAGGGGAGAACCAGAGGCTCCGGGCCGGCAGAGGGGAGAACCAGAGGCTCCGGGCCGGCAGAAGTGGAGAGGGGAGAACCAGAGGCCCCGGGCCGGCAGAAGTGGAGAGGGGAGAACCAGAGGCCCCAGGCCGGCAGAGGGAGAACCAGAGGCTCCGGGCCGGCAGAAGGGGAGAGGGGAGAACCAAAGGCTCCGGGCCGGCAGAGGGGAGAACCAGAGGCCCCGGGCCGGCAGAGGGGAGAGGGGAGAACCAGAGGCCCCAGGCCGGGCAGAAGGGAAGAACCAGAGGCCCCGGGCCGGCAGAGGGGAGAACCAGAGGCCCCGGGCCGGCAGAAGGGGAGAGGGGAGAACGAGAGGCCCCGGGCCGGCAGAAGGGGAGAGGGAGACAGAGGCCCCGGCCGGCAGAAGGGGGAGGTGAGAACCAGAGCCCCGGCCGGCAGAATGGGAGACGGGAGAACCAAGAGCCCGGGGCCGGCAGAAGGGGAGGGGAGAACCAGAGGCCCCGCCGGCAGAAGGAGGAGGGAGAACCAGGGCCCCAGTCGGCAGAAGGGGAGAGGGGAGAACCAGAGGCCCGGGTCGGCAGAAGGGAAGAGGGAGAACCAGAGCTCCGGGTCGCAGAAGTGGAGAGGGAGAACCAGAGGCCCGGCCGGCAGAAGTGGAGAGGGTAAACCAGATGCACCCGGGCGGCAGAAGGGAGAAACCAAGGCCCCCGGGTCGGCAGAAGGGGAGAACCAGAGCTCCGGTCGGCAGAGTGGAGAGGAGAACCAAAGCTCCGGGCCGGCAGAAGTGGAGAGGGGAGAACCAGAGGCCCTGGGCCGGCAGAACGGGAGAGGGGAGAACCAGAGGCCCCGGGCCGGCAGAAGGGAGAGAGGAGAACCAGAGGCTCCGGGCCGGCAGAACGGAGAGGAGAACCAGAGGCTCCGGGCCGGCAGAACGGGAGAGGGTAGAACCAGAGGCTCCGGCCGGCAGAAGTGGAGAGAACCAGAGGCTCCGGGCCAGCAAACGGGAAGGTAGAACCAGAGGCTCCGGGCCGGCAGAAGGGGAGAGGGGAGAACCAGAGGCCCCGGGCCGGCAGAAGGGGAGAACCAGAGGCCCCGGGACGGCAGAAGGGGAGAACCAGAGGCCCCGGGCCGGCAGAAAGGGAGAGGGAGAACAAAAGGCCCAGGGCTGCAGAAAGGGAGAGGGGAGAACAAAGGCCCAGGGCCGGCAGAAAGGGAGAACAAAAGGCCCAGGGCCGGCAGAAAGGGGAGAACAAAGGCCCAGGGCCGGCAGAAAGGGAGAACAAAAGGTCCAGGGCCGGCAGAACGGGAGAACCCCGGGTCGGCAGAACGGGAGAAGCCCGGTCGGCAGAGGGTGGGGCAGCAGCCCCGGGTCGGCAGAGGTGAGGCAGCAGCCCCGGGTCGGCAGAGGTAGGCAGCAGCCCCGGGTCGGCAGAGGTGAGGCAGCAGCCGGTCGGCAGAGGTGAGGCAGCAGCCCCCGGGTCGCCAGAGGGGAGGCAGCAGCCCCGGGTCGCCAGAGGGGAGGCAGCAGCCCCCGGGTCGCCAGAGGGTGAGGCAGAGGCCCCCGGGTCGCAGAGGGTGAGCAGCAGCCCCGGGTCGCAGAGGGTGAGGCAGCAGCCCCGGGTCGCCAGAGGGTGAGGCGAACAGCCCGGGTCCGCCAGAGGTGAGGCAGCAGCCCCGGGTCGCCAGAGGGTGAGGCAGCAGCCCCGGTCGCCAGAGGGTGAGGCAGCAGCCCCGGGTCGCCAGAGGGTGAGGCAGCAGCCCCGGGTCGCCAGAGGGTGAGGCAGCAGCCCCGGTCGCCAGAGGGTGAGGCAGCAGCCCCGGGTCGCCAGAGGGTGAGGCAGCAGCCCCGGGTCGCCAGAGGGTGAGGCAGCAGCCCCGGGTCGCCAGAGGGTGAGGCAGCAGCCCCGGGTCGCCAGAGGGTGAGGCAGCAGCCCCGGGTCGCCAGAGGGTGAGGCAGCAGCCCCGGGTCGCCAGAGGGTGAGGCAGCAGCCCCCATTTTCCGCGTCTTTAGATGACGATCACTTACAGTTTCACAGAATCGCTCCCGGTCGTCTCGGCAGGCGAAGTACAGGTGTCTGTCCAGATGGAAGTCGTCAGACGAGAGTTCAGCCACTCGCATTATAGACTGTTTGCACTTTTCAGATATGCTACTCTGGGGATCGGCCTCCTCTGCGTCCTTTACGATGGCCTTCTCCAGACAAGCGACCACCTCGCCCTGAGAGTGAGGGTCCTGTGTGCAGAGAAGCCACCATGTTATTGCTGACATACCGCCCCAGCGGCACTCATTGGACAATATGAGACAGCAGCGCTCACCTTATCTCCAGGCCGGATACTGCCGCACTTCAGAGCATTAATCTCAGTTCTGCAGTCCTCCATGAAACCGCAGATCAGGCGGTAATCGCTGTAGATGATAGCGGCCATCTTAGTGATGTACTGGTGGCACTGGTATTCTGTGATATTCACACGATGGTCCACCAGACAGGAGACCACGTAACCCTTCCCGGAGTCTCCTCCGCACATTCCTTCAGCTGAAAGCAAAGGTGAGAAGCAGGTGACGTCACGGACCCCCAATCCTGCCCCACCCAGAAACGATCCCACCCTTGATGATCCCCTGGCTCCCAGATGGGAGTGCTCACCCCGGACAGCGTGGACTTGCAGATCTCTTTGGCCACAGACTCAAACTTGATGTCTTTCGTCAGTTCAGTTTAAAGTTCCACAGAAGCTGAAAAACAAGAACAGAAATAAAAAAACCACAGCAGTGAAGGGTCCGGACCAGGCAAAGCAGGCCCCCGGACCGGGACCAGGGCAATGAGGGCCCCCGGACCTGGACCAGGCAAAGCGTGGGCCGGTTCAGCTGCACTAGATCAGAAAGGGGCAACAGTGCAAGCACTCGGCACAGAGAATGGGAGACGTATACGGAGTGTATACAGTATGTGTGTGTGTATATGCATGTGTATATACGGTGTATATAACAGTATATATGTTAAGGTATCGGTATATATGGTGTATACTATATGGTGTATATAGGTATACGGTGTATATGGTGTATAATATAGGTGTATAGGTATACGGTAGTATATATATGGGTGTATAGTCGTGTATACAGTATATGTGATGGTGTATATATGGGTATACGTGTGTATATAATCATGTGATACAGTATAGTGGTATAGGTATACGGTGGTGATACAGTATATGGTTGTATACGTATATATGTGTATCATATGTTTAGTGTGTATACACACACAACACTTACGTGGTTACAGTCCGAGGAGATCTCGCTGTCCGCCTGTAAAGAACGAAAAACCCATTATTACCTGCGCTGGTTCTGACGGCAGCACAATCCTGCGGCTTCTCTGCAGAACATCCCATTATTAGATGTCGGGATGGATGCAACCAGCGAGCAACAGCGGAACACCGTCACCGTGACGCCCCAATACAAGGCAACGGACCTTATACTGATCAGAACTGAGACAACGCGGACCCCGGCACCACCGCTCCCACTACCCAGGTTGCGAGAGTGACTGGTGGACATGTTTAGCGGCTGCAGCTCAGATCGTGCCCCCAATAATGATCCCGTATGGGGGCACATTCTCGGGTAACACGTTCCCGGCACAGCGGGCACATGCCACAAGGTATCTCAGACGATAAGATGAATCACCCTAAAAATATCTACATGAGACCCAAAGTCATGACAAGGGTGCGGGGTGCCCCACATGTGCTGGGGCGGCACAACCTGGATACTACGTGGCGGAGCATTGCAGGGTATAACAATGCCCGGGCATCCATCACCTGTGACGGCCAGTGTGCACAATGAGGCGGACATCCGGCTCACGTGCGGGAGCGAAGCCAGCAGCACCGCGCATATTGTACCGCTCCATACAGATCTGTATACAAGCGGCCCAGGGCAGAAGAGTGAGGAACGGTCCACGGTCCGCCAGAAAGACTCCCATCATCCAAACATTAGGGACGGGGGGAGTCACAGACAGGCCTACTGAAGGGGAAAAGCAGGATACAGAACTCTCCGACAATCACCGACACAGCGTCCCCCGCATCCAGCCAGCGTCGTCCCCCACCCGCATCCATCCACGTGTCATCCCCACGCCCGTCATCCCAGCCATCACGTGTCATCCCCACGTCACCCCCCACCCGCATCCAGCCACGTGTCATCCCCACCCGCATCCAGCCACGTGTCGTCCCCACCCGCATCCTGCCACGTGTCATCCCCACCCCATCCACCAGTGTCATCCCACCACCCCCACCCGCATCCAGCCACGTGTCATCCCCGCGTCATCCCCACCCGCATCCAGCCACGTGTCGTCCCCACCCGCATCCAGCCACGGTCGTCCCCACCCACATCCAACCATGGTCATCCCCCACTCGCATCAAGCCACGTGTCATCCCGCGTCTCCCCCACCCGCATCCAGCCACGTGTCGTCCCCACCCGCATCCAGCCACGCGTCGTCCCCCACCCGCATCCTGCCACGTGTCGTCCATCCGCATCCAGCCACGTGTCGTCCCCACCCGCATCCAGCCACGTCGTCCCCCACCCCATCCGCCACGTGTCGTCCATCCGCATCCAGCCACGTGTCGTCCCCACCCGCATCCAGCCACGTGTCATCCCCACTCGCATCCAACCACGTGTCATCCCCCACCCGCATCCAGCCACGTGTCATCCCCCACCCGCATCCAGCCACGCGTCATCCCCCACCCGCATCCAGCCACGCGTTGTCCCCACCCACATCCAGCCACGTGTCATCCCCCACCACTGTGTCATCCCCCACCCACATCCAGCCACATTTCGCCCCCTCGCACGTGCCGTTCTCCCTTCATCCAGCCACCACCATTTTCATCTCCTCACTCCAGGGTGATGGCGGACGGCACAGTCCTACATAACAGCTCGCCATCCAGCTACACTAGCTTAATACCCGGAAGATTAACCCCGAGTACAAGAGGAGACACTGCGGACCCCACGAGCCGAGCAGCAGCCCACCAGCATCACGAGGACTCGCGTGTGAGTAAAGTTACGTATGTCCATGAGGCACCGCAGCACCAAGCAGCCCACAGCTAGAGCCGATCTAAGGAGGGCGGTGCAGTCTCTCCGCACAGCGAGCGGCATTTGGAGGAGCCGTGGTGATCTGCAGCGCCTGTCCTTCCTCCTGCGCGTCCTGTCAGTCACAGCGCGGCGTCCCCAAGAGATCACCGCTGTATAATTATCGCTCCGCAGGTTTCTTTTTCTGTCTAATGTGATTTGGAACAGCTGCTTCAGCAGACAGCAGGGACCGCCGGCACCAGACCTGGCGCAGGGTTGTGGGGTCCTGCCTGCGTCTGTAAATAACCCCGAGTACTCTGAAGGGTGGTCACGCCCTGTCCGTGCCAACTGGGTGCAGGAACACGGGGTGCAGTGTGTGCAAAGGGAGGGAATCACTCCCATCATTTGTGCTGCACCTGTAGTCTTCTGTGTACACGCCACGGTCGCTCACTGAACGGGTGTGGTGGACTCTTCAGACAAATAATCACCGAACCCTGCGACCTCTGCCCCCAGGACTGCCGGGGCACAGATAACACAGAACGGGGCAAAGCAGGGTCTCCAGACAAATCCTAGCATATCCAGGCCCAGGACAAGGCAGCTGTGCCTCCCACCTCCGCACAGGACATGGAGGGGCGCTCTGCAGACAAAGGGGGGAGGGGACTCCGGACAGTTACCGGTCACCAGCACCCATCCACCTCAGCCGAAGGGGAAGGGGGACCTCAGCCGGGAGGGAAGGGGCAGGGGGGACCTCAGCCGGGAGGGGAAGGGGCAGGGGGGAACCTCAGCCGGGAGGGGAAGGGGCAGGGGGAAGACCTCAGCCGGGAGGGGAAGGGGCAGGGGGGACCTCAGCCGGGGGGAAAGGGGCAGGGGGGACCTCAGCCGGGAGGGAAAGGGGCAGGGGGGACCTCAGCCGGGAGGGAAAGGGGAAGGGGGGACCTCAGCCGGGAGGGGAAAGCAGGGGGGACCTCAGCCGGGAGGGGAAGGGGGGACCTCAGCCGGGAGGGGAAGGGGGGACCTCAGCCGGGAGGGGAAGGGGGGACCTCAGCCGGGAGGGGAAGGGGGCAGGGGGGACCTCAGCCGGGAGGGGAAGGGAGGGGACCTCAGCCGGGTGGGGAAGGGGCAGGGGGGACCTCAGCCGGGTGGAAGGGGCAGGGGGGACCTCAGCCGGGAGGGGAAGGGGCAGGGGGGACCTCAGCCGGGAGGGAAAGGGGCAGAGGGGACATCAGCCGGGAGGGGAAGGGGCGACCTCAGCCGGGAGGGGAAGGGGAGGGGGTACCTCAGCCGGGAGGTGACATAAGGAGGGGGAGACCGATGGCAACCGATACAGCGACCACAAGGACCAGAGTACGGGGACTTGACTAGCTAAAGGGGCACAGACGACCCCAGCAGGAGGCAAAAACTCAGCACCGAGCATTGGCCTGAATGTCACAGCTGATTGATATCGTAAAAGTTAGAGGTGCGGGTCTGCGATCCCCACCCCAGAACTACCTCCGCCAACGCCAGACCAACCCCCGCCAGCTCCAGACTGACCCCCCACCCCTCGCCAGCATCAACCCCAGAACTACCCCAACACCAGACTGATCCCATCCCCTCGCAAGCGCCAACCCCAGACCTATCAACGCCAGACTGACCCCCCCACCCCTCGCCAGCATCAACCCCAGAATTACCCCAGCCAATGCCAGAGAGACCCCCGAACAGACTGAACGCCCATCTCCGCCAATCCAAGACCAACCCCAGTCCGACCCCTAATCGCACACTAGCGCCAACTCAGAATTACCTCTTCCCCAGCTAATGCCAGGCTAGCCACCCCAGCAACCTCAGACTGACCCCCATCACACCCGCTAGCATCAACCCCATAACTTCCTTCTCCAAACCCCAGACCGATCCCCACCAGCGCCAATGCCAGACTGAATTCTGCCAGCGCGAACTCCAGAACTGGCCCCCACCCCCGCCTCTGTACAATCCTTTTGGGGTGCAGTAGGGGAGTGTGATGTTACACAAGATGATATTGGGGTTTAAGGAGGGGGGCAGCATTAAGGGGAGACATGTAACACTGCACAATACGTGGTGCTACATGGTAAGAGCTGATGGAGACGTCCGTGGATCTCAGCCACAAGTGTCCTCATCCAAGTGCGGCAGCCTCATACGTGGGAGACTGAAGCTGGGGGGCCGCAGCCAATGGCTGGACCGAGAGCATCCAACGTCTGCCTGAGCGTCAGGGGGGGCAGTACGAGAGCACAGCATGTGGGGGTGTTACACAAGGACATGGCGTATACTGGACACTAGGGGGGGCTCAGTGTATTGTCGGGTTCACACTAAGGAGTGTAGTACGAGCACTGACCGGGGGACTCTGCATATGAGGGGGCTCCTGCACGTCTCGGAGCGCACTGTCCGAAGTGGGCTCCTGCACGTCTCGGGGCGCACTGTCCGGGGCGGGCTCATGCACGTCTCGGGGAGCACTGTCCAGGGCGGGCTCCTGCATGTCTCGGGGAGCACTGTCCGGGGGGCTTCTGCACGTCTCGGGGCGCACTCCTGCATGTCTTGGGGCGCACTGTCCGGGGCGGACTCCTGCATGTCTCAGGGAGCACTGTCCGGGGTCGGCTCTGCACGTCTCGGGGAGCACTGTCCGGGGCGCACTCCTGCACGTCTCGGGGAGCACTGTCCGGGGCGGCCTCCTGCACGCCTCGGGGCGCACTGTCCGGGGCGGGCTTCTGTCTTGGGCACGTCTCGGGAGCACTGTCCGGGGCGGCTCCTGCACGTCTCGGGGAGCACTGTCCGGGGCGGGCTCCTGCACGTCTCGGGGAGCACTGTTCGGGGCGGGCTCCTGCACGTCTCGGGGAGCACTGTCCGGGGCGCACTGTCCGGGGCAAGCTCCTACATATCTTGGAGCGCACTGTCCGGGGTGGGAGGGGAAGCTCCTGCGTGTCTCGGGGCGCACTCCTCTGGGTGAAGGGCTCCATGTCTGGGAGGAACTCTGCGGTCTTGGGGCACACAGTCCGGGGGAGAGCTGTATGTAGGAAGGGGGTCTCCGTGTCTGTGGGGCTTCGGGTTTGGGGGGAGTCTGTGTCCTGGGCGCACTGTATTTCAGGGGGCGTCAGCATCTTGCGGGCTCTGTATTTCAGAGGGTGGTCAGTATGTCTGGGTGAAGGGCTCCATATCCGGGAGATCCTCTGTGGTTTTGGGGCACTGTATCTCGGAAGGGGGTCTCCATGTCTGTAGGGCTTCGGGTTTGAGGGAGCCCATGTCCTGTCCGCACTGTCAGAGGGCTCTGCATCTCGGGGGGCTCCCCATATCTCGGGAGCTCTGTATTTCAGAGAGTGGTCAGTATCTCGGGGGGCTCCCTGTATCTCGGGGGTGCTCCTTGTATCTCGGGAGACGGTCAGTATCGGTGGGGCTCCCTGTATCTCGGGGGGTGGTCAGTATCTCGGTGGGGGGGGGGGGGGGTGGTCGGTATCTCGGGTGGGGAGTGGTCGGTATCTCGCGGGCTCCAGTATCTCGCTGGGCTCCCGTATCTTCGTGGGCTCCTTTATCTCGCTGGGCTCCGTATCTTCGTGGGGCTCCTTATATCTCGCTGGGCTCCGGTATCTTCGTGGGCTCTTATATTCGGGGCTCCTTATATCTCTGGGATGGTCAGTATCTCGGGGGGACGGTCAGTATCTCGGGGGGCGGTCAGTATCTCGGGGGACGGTCAGTATCTCGGGGGGACGGTCAGTATCTCGGGGGCTTCCTGTATCTCGGGGGACGGTCAGTATCTCGGGGGCTCCTGTATCTCGGGGGCTCCCGTATCTCGGGGGGGGGGGGCTCCCGTATCTCGGGGGGGCTCCCGTATCTCGGGGGGCTCCGTATCTCGGGGATGGTCAGTATTTTGTGGGGCTCCTGTATCTCGGGGATGGTCAGTATCTCAGGGGCTCCTGTATCTCGGGGGGGTGGTCAGTATTTCAGGGGGCTCCCGTATCTCGGGGACGGTCAGTATCTCGGGGGGCTCCCCGTATCTCGGGGGGTGGTCAGTATCTCGGGGGGACGGTCAGTATCTCGGGGGGCTCCCTGTATCTCGGGGGTGGTCAGTATCTCGGGGGGTGGTCAGTATCTCGGGGGGGGGTGGTCGTATCTCGGGGGGGGTGGTCAGTATCTCGGGGGGGGGGTGGTCAGTATCTCGGAGGAGGGTGGTCAGTATCTCTGGGGGGTGGTCAGTATCTCGGGGGACGGTCAGTATCTCGGGGGACGTCAGTATCTCGGGGGGACGGTCAGTATCTCGGGGGACGGTCAGTATCTCGGGGGGACGGTCAGTATCTCGGGGGCTCCCTGTATCTCGGGGGGCTCCCTGTATCTCGGGGGGCTCCCTGTATCTCGGGGGGGGGGTGGTCAGTATCTCGGGGGGCTCCCTGTATCTCGGGGGGCTCCTGTATCTCGGGGGCTCCCTGTATCTCGGGGGGACGGTCAGTATCTCGGGGGGACGGTCATATCTCGGGGGCTTCCAGTATCTCGGGGGGCTTCCTGTATCTCGGGGTGGTGGTCAGGATTTCAGGGGGCTCCCTGTATTTCGGGGACGGTCAGTATTTCGGGGGGCTCCCGTATCTCGGGGGGTGGTCAGTATCTTGGGGGGCTCCCTGTATCTCGGGGGGACGGTAAGTATCTCGGGGGCTCCCTGTATCTCGGGGGCGGTGTCAGTATCTCGGGGGGACGGTCAGTATCTCGGGGGGTCCCTGTATCTCGGGGGGCTCCCTGTATCTCGGGGGGCTCCCTGTATCTCGGGGGGGGGGGTGGTCAGTATCTCGGGGCTCCCTGTATCTCGGGGGCTCCCTGTATCTCGGGGGGACGGTCAGTATCTCGGGGGGACGGTCAGTATCTCGGGGGGACGGTCAGTATCTCGGGGGGCTTCCGTATCTCGGGGTGGTGGTCAGGATTTCAGGGGGCTCCCTGTATTTCGGGGACGGTCAGTATTTCGGGAGGCTCCCGTATCTCGGGGGGTGGTCAGTATCTTGGGGGGCTCCCTGTATCTCGGGGGGACGGTAAGTATCTCGGGGGGCTCCCTGTATCTCGGGGGGACGGTCAGTATCTTGGGGGGCTCCCTGTATCTCGCGGGTGGTCGTATCTCGGGGGGCTCCCTGTATCTCAGGGGGACGGTCAGTATCTTGGGGGGCTCCCTGTATCTCGGGGGGGCTCCCTGTATCTCGGGGGGACGGTCAGTATCTCGGGGGGACGGTCAGTATCTCGGGGGGGGCTCCCTGTATCTCGGGGGGGTGGTCAGTATCTCGGGGGGCTCCCTGTATCTCGGGGGGGTGGTCAGTATCTCGGGGGGCTCCCTGTATCTCGGGGGGACGGTCAGTATCTCGGGGGGACGGTTAGTATCTCGGGGGGGCTCCCTGTATCTCGGGGGGGTGGTCAGTATCTCGGGGGGACGGTTAGTATCTCGGGGGGGCTCCCTGTATCTCGGGGGGGTGGTCAGTATCTCGGGGGGCTCCCTGTATCTCGGGGGGGTGGTCAGTATCTCGGGGGGCTCCCTGTATCTCGGGGGGCTCCCTGTATCTCGGGGGGACGGTCAGTATCTCGGGGGGACGGTCAGTATCTCGGGGGGCTCCCTGTATCTCGGGGGGGTGGTCAGTATCTCGGGGGGCTCCCTGTATCTCGGGGGGCTCCCTGTATCTGAGGGGGGCTCCCCGCATCTCCCCGCCTCACCTCCCGCACGTCCTGCAGGCACTCCAGCACCGCCAGGTTGTTGTTCCAGGCGTTCTTGGGGCAGATGCGGGTGATGTCCTCCCGGCAGGCCTCTTCCTCTATCAGTCTGATGCCGGGGAGTCTGCGGGGCTGGGAGGCCGCAGGCTGAGCCGCTCCGGCCCCGGCGCCCGCCTCCGCTCCAGCCCCCTCGGCCCGGACACTCGGGCACACGAGCAGGGGCAGCAGCGCGCTCGCCACCAGCCAGCACCACAGCCGGACACGTCCGCAGGCCGCCATCTTGGAATCAGCCAGTCACGGAGCAGCAGGCGCGTCACTGTGCACCGGGCACTACGGAGCCGCGCACGTCACCACAGCCGTCTACGTCAGCACGTCACCGCCGGATTAGCAGCTGCGCCGCCGCCTCTGCCCGCACCCAATATGGCGGCTGCTGGTTTCTGACGTCATTGAGAACGACGCTGAGGCGTCACAGAGGACAAGGACTCCAGAAAGATGGCGGCACTAACAAAGGCGACACGGCGCAGAGGTGACGTCACTGACACTGCGCCTGAAACACCCTAATAAACGAGTCTGTCTGTCCAGGAAATCCCGCGTCGCTGATTGGTCTGGCCGAGGCCAATCAGCGACGCAGGGCTAACTCTGCCCATGTGGTCATGCGACTCATCAACTGCCCATGATGTACTGAACATGTTTTGTCAGTTACAGTGTCTGATGTACTTCTGTCACGTTTACTGAACACGGGTAATACACAGTGACATGAGGTAATGCACAGGTGACATGAGGTAATACACAGTAATAGAGTAATACACAGTGACATGAGGTAATACACAGTGACATGAGGTAATACACAGTATATGAGGTAATACAGTGACATGAGGTAATACACAGTAATATGAGGTAATACACAGTGACATGAGGTAATGCACAGTAATATGAGGTAATACAGTGACATGAGGTAATACACAGTACATGAGGTAATACACAGTAATTGAGGTAATACACAGTGACATGAGGTATACACAGTGAATGAGGTAATACACAGTGATTGATGGTAATACACAGTGACATGAGGTAATACACAGTGATATGAGGTAATGCACAGTTATATGAGGTAATACACATTAATATGAGGTAATGCACAGTAATATGAGGTAATACACAGTGACATGAGGTAATACACAGTAATATGAGGTAATGCACAGTAATATGAGGTAATACACAGTGACATGAGGTAATACACAGTAATATGAGGTAATGCACAGTTATATGAGGTAATGCACAGTAATATGAGGTAATACACAGTGACATGAGGTAATACACAGTAATATGAGGTAATACACAGATGACATGAGGTAATACACAGTAATATGAGGTAATACACAGTAATATGAGGTAATCACAGTAATATGAGGTAATGCACAGTTATATGAGGTAACACATTATATGAGGTAATGCACAGTAATATGAGGTAATACACAGTGACATGAGGTAATACACAGTAATATGAGGTAATGCAGTATATGAGGTAATACACAGTACATGAGTAATACAGATGACATGAGGTAATACACAGTAATATGAGGTAATACACAGTGACATGAGGTAATACACAGTGATCATGAGGTAATACACAGTAATATGAGGTAATGCACAGTACATGAGGTAATACACAGTGACATGAGGTAATACACAGATGACATGAGGTAATACACAGTAAATATGAGGTAATACACAGTGACATGAGGTAATACACAGTAATATGAGGTAATGCACAGTAATATGAGGTAATACACAGTGACATGAGGTAATACACAGTAACAGCGACGCAGGGCAAACTCCGCCATGTGTCAGTGACTCACCAACGCCCAGATGTACTGAACATGTTTTGTCATACACAGTGTCACATTTACGGAACACGGGTAATACACAGTGACATGAGGTAATCACAGTAATATGAGGTAATCACAGTGACATGATAATACACAGTAATATGAGGTAATGCACAGTGACATGAGGTAATACACAGTAACAGCGACGCAGGGCAAACTCCGCCATGTGGTCATGTGACTCACCAACTGCCCATGATGTACTGAACATGTTTTGTCAGTCACAGTGTCTGATGTACTTCTGTCACATTTACTGAACACGGGTAATACACATGTGACATGAGGTAATACACAGTAAATGAGGTAATACACAGTGACATGAGGTAATACACAGTGACATGAGGTAATACACAGTGACATAGGTAATACACAGTGACATGGGTAATACACAGTACATGAGGTATGTACCATAATATGAGTAATAACATGAATGAGTAATACACAGTAATATGAGGTAATACCGTCAACTGACGGTAATACACAGTGACATGAGGTAATACACAGTAATATGAGGTAATACACAGTGACATGAGGTAATACACAGTGACATGAGGTAATACACAGTGACATAGGGTAATACACAGTGACATGAGGTAATACACAGTAATATGAGGTAATATACAGTAACATGAGATAATACACAGTAATATGAGGTAATACACAGTAACATCTAATACACAGGTAACATCTACTATATAATTGTCTTATCCGGCAGCGGCCAATCAGCGCTGCGGGATTTCACAAAAAAAAATGGCGGCCGTTAGCGGCTCATCTGCGGGACGGAGGTCAGCGGCGAGGCAGCGGGGAGATGACCGGCGCGAGGCGCTCATCTCCCGGCCGCTAGCAGCAGAAGGACCTCGACCGACAGTGCCGCTGACCTCCATGCGGAAGGGAGGACCAGGATACTTCTGCTGCGAGCGCCCGCTCATGTCCCAGGTTCTCGCAGCGGAAGTACCCGCACAGGCAGCGGCGCTGACATCCATGCGGCTAGGATGTCAAGAGAGGACCGGGAGCAGCGCTGCGGGTCGGGATACTTCTGCTGCGAGCGCACGCTCATGTCCCGGGTTCTCGCAGCGGAAGTACCCGCACAAGCAGCGGCGCTGACATCCATGCGGCTAGGATGTCAAGAGAGGACCGGGAGGGCGCTGCGGGTCGGGATACTTCTGCTGCTAGCGCCCACTCATGTCCCGGGTTCTCGCAGCGGAAGTACCCGCACAGGCAGCGGCGCTGACATCCATGCGGCTAGGATGTCAAGAGAGGACCGGGAGCGGCGCTGCGGTCGGGATACTTCTGCTGCGAGCGCCCGCTCATGTCCTGGGTTCTCGCAGCGGAAGTACCCGCACAGGCAGCGCCGCTGACCTCCATGCGGAAGGGAGGACCGGGATACTGCTGCTGCGAGCGCCCGCTCATGTCCCGGGTTCTCGCAGCGGAAGTACCCGCACAGGCAGCGGCGCTGACATCCATGCGGCTAGGATGTCAAGAGAGGACCGGGAGCGGCGCTGCGGGTCGGGATACTTCTGCTGCGAGCGCCCGCTCATGTCCCGGGTTCTCGCAGCGGAAGTAGCCACACAGGCAGCGGCGCTCTCCGGTCCTCACAATACAATTTGATGATTGGTCGCGGTCTTTCACCGCGACCAATCAACGATCTTGCCACTAAACTTAAACACCGCTGTGTTGATTGGTCGCGGACGCTGCCCGCGACCGATCACCGATTTGGTGCCACATTTAAATAGCGTCCGCGACAAATCAGCACATTCTTTGTCCCGGCGTGAAAAGGAACAAATCTACAGACAAACCCGCCATCAAGCCGTCATTCACTGTGGTACACGAAACAAAATACCCCTGGCTGCAGTAGCAAATAGTCGTCATGTCAGCGGAAACAACAGCCGGCTGCAGCCGGGAAAATTACGTGCTAGCTGTGCGTCGTCTGCGATGTTGTCACAAGCACAACGTGACGTCATAACAAAATTAATTCGGTGCCCTGGAGAGACACATAGTAACGTTAATTTAAAGTAGTGCACAACCCATTTAAACACTGCTTCACTGCTTAGGCGCGCACAGTCGGCCACATACATATTCTAGAATACCCGATGCATTAGAATCGGGCCACCATCTAGTAGGTGACATAATCCCCTCCTACCTCACTTACAGGGGCCAGCGCCTCGTGCCTCAGAGTACCTCATCCTTACGCCGGAGTAACACTAGCGACCAGCGATAAAAAAAAGATTTGTTGGAATATAATGGCGCGGGCTCCTGCCCAATTTTCGCCACCAGCAGAGGGAAAGCTGACGACTGGTGGCTGATGTTTATAGCCTGGGAAGGGGATAAAACCCGTGGAGCTTCCCAGGCTAATAATATCAGCTCACAGCGGTATACTTGGCCTTTACTGCCTATTAAAACGAGGGTCCCCCCAAGTGACGTAGGGTCCCCTTATAATTAATGAGAAAGTTCTCCTGTCGCGGTGCCGTCAGACAGGTCCAGGTTCTTGTTCACACGTTAGACGTCTTCCCTCACATCTTTCGGTATCGGAGCGAGGGGTTAATGCCGTCCCTCAGCAAACACTCCTGGCATTTAGCACCACTGCAACTGGAGGGTGCGGTGTGCTGTCCCAGCTTCCACCAAAGTAATGGCGGATATCTACCGTAAAGGCGGAGGACAGAGGCGAGATCCAGAGAAGCAGCCAGGAACCCGCACACCTGCAGCCCCTGATACAGGTGAGATCCTCCGGAGAAGGGGGCGCAGGCAGGACCCCGCACATCTGCAGCCCCTGATACTGGCAAGCTCTGGAGGAGCAGGGGGCACAGGCAGGACCCCGCACACCTGCAGCCCGATACAGGCAAGATCTCAAGGAGCAGGGGACGCAGGCAGGACCCCGCACACCTGCAGCCCGATACAGGCCAGCACTGGAGAAAGAGGCGCAGGCAGGACCCCGCACACCTGCAGCCCGATACAGGCCAGCACTGGAGAAAGGGGCGCAGGCAGGACCCCGCACACCTGCAGCCCTTGATACTGGTGTGAAGGAGTAAATTAAGAAAAATCAAAACTGAATGTTCCATTTTGTGTTTGTAACTCCATCTTGTCTTTATGAGATAAATTCTGTTACTAGGTTATAGGTTAATTTTCTTGTATTCTTATAGGTAAATTTTCTTGTATTTTCATTGGTTAAATGTTGTAGGTGTGGTTTTATACCATTGGTTGAAGTACAAGCTCACTAAATACTATAAAAGATGATGATGTAATACATGGGATAGGAATCTGTCTCGATTCTCCCAGATGGAAACACGTGTCTGTTTGGTTATTTATGTTGCTAGCAACGTTCTATGAATTAATTTGGAAATCACTAGGTCAACCGTGAAGGGTCACTTAGATCCTACCTTAACAGATGGCGCCAAACGTGGGGCCCCCCATATAGGGACGCCTCTGCCCCCCGGAGGACAAGACAAAGGACCCTCGGACCGGACATAGGCACTGGAAAATTGGGACTGATCACCCCCCACAACCACGGTAAGTTGGCAGTTATACTGTTCAGACTGACTGTTTGGTGTGGTTTTCCTGTGTTTGTTGCTGGAAAGAGGATCTGAGGTTTGTCCCCGATGGTGGGGTGATTCTCGGGTGGAATCATATAGAGGTGTAGTTCCGTTGGGGGCCCAGTGTTCGAACCGTACCTCATGAGGGACGGACACCCCAGATTGACCAGTGATTGTAACTCTCTTTTTAGTCAAAATATCCTGAAATCCTGATCACTGTTAGAATCGGGCACGATGAAGTGATCGAAGATGGGAAGGATGCATAACTCCGTTATATATAATATACAATATATATATAACCAGAGGTGTCCGGAGGGATAGTCTAAGATGCCCTCCTCCTTTCACTGAGTATCGTGTTATGGGGCCATCCCTGTGGGGGATAGATAGGCCCGGTGCGACAGACTATACGGCCGCTCTAGGACTGGGCACAATTTAAGTAAGGATATTTTATTAAAGAAGAGTTTGGATTTGTGTGATGGATTGGATACTGTCTGTCTTATGGTTCAGAGACGAAAGAAAAAAAAAATCTGTGAGAAATGCAGAGAAATTCCTGAGGGCGGGAGGATAAAGCCTACGCTATGAGACGAAGGTGTTAGAAAGAGAGTCAGGTTGATATGGAGGTAGAAAACAGAAAGTGAATTCTGATTGATTGTGTTATGGTTATAATGAAAAAAGGAAAGCTGTCTATTACTATAACAGAGATTGAGTGTTTTGTGGAAGGAACTGAGAAAGTGACTGAAAGAACCAGAAAGACAATTAATTAAAAATGATGATTTGGAACAAGGGGTTTCTCTGCTAGATAATGAGGTCCCTTCCCAGGAAATTAAGTCTCTCCTTCCGATTGTAAACTCTGTGCCCCTCAACCCCAGGGCACCAATATATCCTGGGTTGCAAAAAAAATCCATGCTGGGTGGATTTGTAATGTATGCGGAGTTACTAATTTTCAGTGGAGAGAGACCTGCTGCAGTGTCGTAGTCTCAACTTTTCCCTTGGTAAATGCTGACGGCACTTATTATTAACCACCGGCAGCACCAGTCGCTGCTATCTATCCACCCCTCCTACTTTATTCACCCGTTCAGTTTCATTGTATAATAAAGCCCACTCACGTTTTTTTGTGGCAGCTTTGATGTCCCGAATTGAAGGAGGCGATAATGTCAGTTAGACCTGATGTCGAGAATTCCACTCCGGACAATATATTAAAAGTAATAAAAAAAGTTTTTCAGAAGGATTCAGCCCGTTCTGTATCAGGAAGAAAAAAAAAGCCAGCTAGGAGTAGTTCTAGCCCCCATCTCCACAAGCAGACATCTGCAGCTCCAAGGACACAGTTCTTATCAGTACCCACATAGCAGACTCCAGCCCTCCTTTAACTTAACCCCTGTGTACCGGTTGGTACAAGGATTATGGGCAGTTAATGCAGTTACTGATCTGGAAACTCCAGTGGTGTCTAATATATATACTGTTTTGTTCCAGATATCTCAGGATGCTGCTTGGTTCACAGTTATCGATTTTACCAATGTGTTTTTTGTATTCTATTATACCAAGATTGTGAATTTCTGTTTGGTTTTATTTATCAGGGAGGATAATTAATGTGGACAGTTCTGCCACAAAGGGCCCTAAACAGTCCCAATTAGTTTGTAAAAAAAATATGGGCGTGTGTCTTTTACTCTGGCAATTGACCACCCCCATGTCACGCTGCTCCAGTATGTGGATGATTTTTGTTGTGTGTATGGACGGAGCAGGAAGCCATGTTGCTATTGTTAGTCTTCTGAAGCATCTGGCAGATCTGAATTGTCGGGTTTCGGCCTCGAAACTTCAGTTCTGTCTTGGTCAAGTGATATTTTTGGGTCACTGTCTCCTTCAGGGTGTCAGATACCTCACAGAAGAAAGAAAAATAGCTGTCAGCTCCCTTCCTTTCCCAAAAGATGAAAATGAACTATGTACTTATTGTTGTCAGTGTATACCGGATGTATCCTGTATAATACAACCCCTTTATAACGCCTTAAGAGACGGTATAATGAACTATATACTTATTATTATCAGTGTACACCGGATGTATCCCGCATAATACAACCCCTTTACAATGCCTTAAGAGACGGTATAATGAACTATAAGGACAGATCACCGGTTTGTATGGAAAGCCTTTATCGTGACTTATTGTTTCCGCCCCTGCCTTGGGCATCCTGGACTATACTCCACCGTTCCATTTGTATGTGTCTGAGAATGAAGGACACGCAGCAGGTGTACTTATACAATCACATGGCAATAGGCAACGGCCAGTGGACTATTATTCGGCCCGCCTCGACCCTGTGGCCCGAGTATCACCAAGTTGCGTCGCTGTACTACAATCAACCCCGATACTTTACTGCTGGAACTCCAGTGAAAAATGCTGAAGCTGTTAAAACCCTCATGGAATCGATCAAATTGCCTACTCAGGTGGCCATTATCAAAGTTAAGGCGCACGGTCCTAGGAACAGTCCACAGACTATTGGCAACGTATTTGCGGATATACAAGCAAAGGCCGCTGCTCTTCTGCCCGTTGAACTAACCATACCAACTATGGTGACCACACGCTCTCAGCGTAAACAGTTACAAGAGATCCTGACTCTACAAGAACCTGATGATCTATGACAGACTGAGGTTTTCTGTCGGACCCCGCGAGATCGCTTAATGACAATGCAGAGAATATCTCCAAAAGAAGAGGTAAGGCAGTGGAAGGCTGATGGGGCACATATGGACAATGGTCTCTGGAAAAAGGACCAACTTGTGTGTCTCCCTAAGCGGATGTACCCTGCTATTGCTACATGGGCATATGGACCTATACATCGAGGAAAAAAACAGGCTCTGGTACAAAAATTCTACTGGGTTCCAGGTGGACCATATCATGTTGCCTAAGTCTGGAAGGTATGAATACTGTCTGGTGGTTGTCGATATGTTCTCCAGTTGGCCAGAAGCATTCCTTGTTACCAACATGACTGCAAAGACCACAGCAAAGAAACTGGTGATGGAAATTATCTGCAGATATGGAGTTCCAGAAGTCATTGAAAGTGACCAAGGTCCGGCTTTTTCTTCTCATGTGTATCAGGAGGTTCTGACAATGTTTGGATCCACTGTAGCCCTCTATACTCCGTACTATCCACAATCCAGGTGGGAAGTTGAGAGGTTGAATGACACACTGAAGGGACAATTGACCAAAATGATGCAGGAGACTACTGCTCTATGGCCAGAGCTCCTACCCATTGTACTATACCATATTTGTACTATCCCTATTGCAAAACATGGCCTGTCCCCATATGAGATATTGTTTGGTGCTAGGACCCCTGTTACAAATTTCCAGCCTCAGTAGTTATTAGAAGAAACTGACCGTACTGTTCAACATGTTATTCAGTTTAGTAAAAATCTTGCTAACACCTATGCTCTAGTTTCTTTTTCTCTTCCAGATTCAGCAGAAACCGATATTTGTTATAATTTGAAGTCTGATGATTTGTGGTTGTGAAAAGGCATGTCAGAAAACACAGACTAGAGCCCTCGTATGACGGTCCCTATCAAGTCCTCCTCATCACCCCTATGTCAGTGTAACTGGAAGGAAGACCGACCTGGATCCACGTATCGCACTGCAAGCTGGTTAAACAAGCCAATAGCAAATAAAGGGGACATAATGTTTGGTTTTTCGCATTTTCTATGTTATTATTGGTAACTATATGGGACAGCCTAAATTCCCCAACGTCCTTAAATAATGAGTTTATATAATATTATGAAAAATGACTGAGAGATTTGTTGAATAATTCCCAGTCTCTGGCAGATATTTTCTTTTTAATCCAGCCAATTGGTTTAAGGAAATTGGGGGCTGGATAGCTGGAATCTTGTAAAGTTTGTTACACATCGCTGCCCTTATTCTTGTTATGTATGTAATACTAACACTTGTTCTTTGGTGTATTTCTGTATTAGGAAATTCTGTACTTGGATAGCTAATGATACCAAAAGCGTTGTTACCCCTGCTCTTCTCTATATCGATTTTAAGAAGTTCTGATGAAGATATTGAAGTCAAGTGCATGGCTATCTTCAAAAGATCTCCACCACCGTTATCAAAAACTGTTATTTGTAAATTGTAGTATACAGGGGGATGGGTACGCCGCAACAGCCATGGCTGGTAACATGGCATCAGATATGTGAAGACCAGTACCCCTCGAGCTTATAGCTTGGGATAGTACCTCTGATGCTGGACATAAGTTAACAAAATTTATCTAGGGGGAAAGTGAAGGACTAAATTAAGAAAAATCAAAACTGAATGTTCCATTTTGTGTTTGTAACTCCATCTTGTCTTTATGAGATAAATTCTGTTACTAGGCAATAGTTTCTGGCTGTTATAAAGAAGTAGAGTAAAGGTTATGGGCTGTAATAAAACCAGACTGCTCTAGTTTGGACAAGATATGAGACCTTGGGATGTATCACTGTAGAATACCTTGAGAAATGAATATGTTATTGTTCTCTCCTATGTTACATAGACATGACCATATATGTAGTTTCCTATTTTCTTGTATTCTTATAGGTCAATTTTCTTGTATTTTCATTGGTTAAATGTTGTAGGTGTGGTTTTATACTATTGGTTGAAGTACAAGCTCACTAAATACTACAAAAGACGATGATGTAATACATGGGATAGGAATCTGTCTCGATTCTCCCAGACGGAAACACGTGTCTGGTTATTTATGTTGCTAGCAACGTTCTATGAATTAATTTGGAAATCACTAGGTCAACCGTGAAGGGTCACTTAGATCCTACCTTAACACTGGCAAGCTCTGGAGGAGCAGGGGCGCAGGCAGGACCCCACACACCTGCAGCCCGATACAGGCAAGATCTGGAGGAGCAGGTAGGACCCCGCACATCTGCAGCCCCAGATACAGGCAAGCTCTGGAGTAGCAGGGGGCGCAGGCAGGACCCTGCACACCTGCAGGACCTGACACAGGCGAGATCTGGAGGAGCAGGGGACGCAGACAGGACCCCGCACACCTGCAGCCCGATACAGGCAAGCTCTGGAGAAGGGGGCGCAGGCAGGACCCCGCACACCTGCAGCCCGATACAGGCAAGCTCTGGAGAAGGGGGCGCAGGCAGGACCACGCACACCTGCAGCCCCTGACACAGGCGAGATCCGGAGGAGCAGTGGGCGCAGGCAGGACCCCGCACACCTGCAGCCCGATACAGGCAAGCTCTGGAGGAGCAGGGGACGCAGACAGGACCCCGCACACCTGCAGCCCGATACAGGCAAGATCTGGAGGAGCAGGTAGGACCCCGCACATCTGCAGCCCCAGATACAGGCAAGCTCTGGAGTATGTAAAAATGGTTAGTAACCAACATATCACATGCAAATAGAATTTATCAAATAAGCACGGTGGATGTATATTTAAAGCATGTGAGTAATGGACCTAGTACTGAGACAAGCTGTACCAAATACAGCAAAACCACACGAGAAAACAGCCTTAAAGTCTCAAAAATACATCTTTATTAATAAGGCAAAATACATAAGAATAAAAAACAAGGACAAGTATGGTGCAGGGAGAAGACATCCGAAGTGGTGACAACCACGTGGAGGTGGAAAAAATGGCCAGACAGCAAGAGAAAAAAAAAAAAAAAGGAGAAAAAAGAGAAGACTGCTTACCAAATGTATATACACACACAGTAAAATAACAGGTGCAGCAGCTCAAATAATGCAGATAATTAAACTATGGGTGCTATGCGCATAACGTGGTTGTCACCACTTCGGATGTCTTCTCCCTGCACCATACTTGTCCTTGTTTTTATTCTTATGTATTTTGCCTTATTAATAAAGATGTATTTTTGAGACTTTAAGGCTGTTTTCTCGTGTGGTTAAGCTCTGGAGTAGCAGGGGCACAGGCAGGACCCCACACACCTGCAGCCCGATACAGGCAAGCTCTGGAGGAGCAGGGGGCACAGGCAGGACCCCACACACCTGCAGCCCGATACAGGGAAGCTCTGGAGGAGCAGGGGGCACAGGCAGGATCCCACACACCTGCAGCCCGATACAGGGAAGCTCTGGGGACGCAGGCAGGACCCCACACACCTGCAGCCCGATACAGGGAAGCTCTGGGGACGCAGGCAGGACCCCACACACCTGCAGCCCGATACAGGCAAGCACTGGAGAAAGGGGCGCAGGCAGGACCCCGCACACCTGCAGCCCGATACTGGCAAGATCTGGAGGAGCAGGTAGGACCCCACACACCTGCAGCCCGATACAGGCGAGATCTGGAGGAGCAGGGGACGCAGGCAGGACCCCGCACACCTGCAGCCCGATACAGGCAAGATCTGGAGGAGCAGGGGGCACAGGCAGGATCCCGCACACCTGCAGCTCGATACAGGCAAGCTCTGGAGGAGCAGGGGGCGCAGGCAGGACCCCGCACACCTGCAGCCCGATACAGGCAAGATCTGGAGGAGCAGGGGGCACAGGCAGGACCCGCACACCTGCAGCCCGATACAGGCAAGATCTGGAGGAGCAGGGGGCACAGGCAGGATCCCGCACACCTGCAGCTCGATACAGGCAAGCTCTGGAGGAGCAGGGGGCGCAGGCAGGACCCCGCACACCTGCAGCCCGATACAGGCAAGATCTGGAGGAGCAGGGGGCGCAGGCAGGACCCCGCACACCTGCAGCCCGATACAGGCAAGATCTGGAGGAGCAGGGGGGCACAGGCAGGATCCCGCACACCTGCAGCTCGATACAGGCAAGATCTGGAGGAGCAGGGGGCACAGGCAGGATCCCGCACACCTGCAGCCCCTGATATAGGCAAGCTCTGGAAGAGCAGGGGGCGCAGGCAGGACCCCACACACCTGCAGCCCGATACAGGCAAGATCTGGAGGAGCAGGGGCGCAGGCAGGACCCCACACACCTGCAGCCCGATACAGGCAAGATCTGGAGGAGCAGGGGGCGCAGGCAGGACCCCACACAACTGCAGCCCGATACAGGCAAGATCTGGAGGAGCAGGGGGCACAGGCAGGATCCCGCACACCTGCAGCTCGATACAGGCAAGCTCTGGAGGAGCAGGGGGCGCAGGCAGGACCCCGCACACCTGCAGCCCGATACAGGCAAGATCTGGAGGAGCAGGGGGCGCAGGCAGGACCCCACACACCTGCAGCCCCTGATACAGGCAAGATCTGGAGGAGCAGGGGGCGCAGACAGGACCCCGCACACCTGCAGCCCGATACAGGCAAGATCTGGAGGAGCAGGGGCGCAGGCAGGACCCCGCACACCTGCAGCCCGATACAGGCAAGATCTGGAGGAGCAGGGGGGCACAGGCAGGATCCCGCACACCTGCAGCTCGATACAGGCAAGCTCTGGAGGAGCAGGGGGGCACAGGCAGGACCCCACACACCTGCAGCCCGATACAGGCAAGCTCTGGAGGAGCAGGGGCACAGGCAGGATCCCACACACCTGCAGCTCGATACAGGCAAGCTCTGGAGGAGCAGGTAGGACCCCACACATCTGCAGCCCCAGATACAGGCAAGCTCTGGAGTAGCAGGGGCACAGGCAGGACCCCACACACCTGCAGCCCGATACAGGGAAGCTCTGGGGACGCAGGCAGGACCCCACACACCTGCAGCCCGATACAGGCAAGCACTGGAGAAAGGGGCGCAGGCAGGACCCCGCACACCTGCAGCCCGATACTGGCAAGCTCTGGAGGAGCAGGGGGCGCAGGCAGGACCCCGCACATCTGCAGCCCGATACAGGCAAGATCTGGAGGAGCAGGTAGGACCCCACACACCTGCAGCCCGATACAGGCGAGATCTGGAGGAGCAGGGACGCAGACAGGACCCCGCACCTGCAGCCCGATACAGGCAAGCTCTGGAGGAGCAGGTGGCGCAGGCAGGACCCCGCACACCTGCAGCCCAATACAGGCAAGATCTCGAGGAGCAGGGGGCGCAGGCAGGACCCCGCACACCTGCAGCCCTGATACAGGCAAGCTCTGGAGGAGCAGGGGGCACAGGCCGGACCCCGCACACCTGCAGCCCGATACAGGCAAGCTCTGGAGGAGCAGGGGGCGCAGGCAAGACCCCGCACACCTGCAGCCCGATACAGGCAAGCTCTGGGGGTGCAGGGGGCACAGGCAGGACCCCGCACACCTGCAGCCCCTGATATAGGCAAGCTCTGGAAGAGAAGGGGGCGCAGGCAGGACCCCGCACACCTGCAGCCCGATACAGGCAAGCTCTGGAGGAGCAGGGGGCGCAGGCAGGACCCCGCACACCTGCAGCCCGATACAGGCAAGCTCTGGAGGAGCAGGGGGCGCAGGCAGGACCCCCACACCTGCAACCCGATACAGGCAAGCTCTGGAGCAGGGGGCGCAGGCAGGACCCCGCACACCTGCAGCCCGATACAGGCAAGATCTGGAGCAGGGAGCGCAGGCAGGACCCCGCACACCTGCAGCCCTGATACAGGCAAGATCTGGAGCAGGGGGCGCAGGCAAGACCCCACACCAGCAGCCCGATACAGGCAAGATCTGGAGCAGGGGCGCAGGCAAGACCCCACACCAGCAGCCTGATACAGGCAAGATCTGGAGCAGGGGGCGCAGGCAAGACCCCACACCAGCAGCCCGATACAGGCAAGATCTGGAGCAGGGGCGCAGGCAGGACCCCACACCCGCAGCCCGATACAGGCAAGATCTGGAGGAGCAGGGGGCACAGGCAGGATCCCGCACACCTGCAGCTCGATACAGGCAAGCTCTGGAGGAGCAGGGGGCGCAGGCAGGACCCCGCACACCTGCAACCCGATACAGGCAAGCTCTGGAGGAGCAGGTAGGACCCCACACACCCGCAGCCCGATACAGGCAAGCTCTGGAGGAGCAGGTAGGACCCCGCACACCCGCAGCCCGATACAGGCAAGCTCTGGAGGAGCAGGGGGCGCAGGCAGGACCCCACACACCCGCAGCCCGATACAGGCAAGATCTGGAGGAGCAGGGGGCACAGGCAGGATCCCGCACACCTGCAGCCCGATACAGGCAAGATCTGGAGGAGCAGGGGGCACAGGCAGGATCCCGCACACCTGCAGCTCGATACAGGCAAGCTCTGGAGGAGCAGGGGGCGCAGGCAGGACCCCGCACACCTGCAGCCCGATACAGGCAAGCTCTGGAGCAGGGGGCGCAGGCAGGACCCCGCACACCTGCAACCCGATACAGGCAAGCTCTGGAGCAGGGGGCGCAGGCAGGACCCCGCACACCTGCAGCCCGATACAGGCAAGCTCTGGAGGAGCAGGGGCGCAGGCAGGACCCCGCACACCTGCAGCCCGATACAGGCAAGCTCTGGAGCAGGGGGCGCAGGCAGGACCCCGCACACCTGCAGCTCGATACAGGCAAGCTCTGGAGGAGCAGGGGGCGCAGGCAGGACCCCGCACACCTGCAGCCCGATACAGGCAAGCTCTGGAGCAGGGGGCGCAGGCAGGACCCCGCACACCTGCAGCCCGATACAGGCAAGATCTGGAGGAGCAGGGGGCGCAGGCAGGACCCCACACACCTGCAGCCCGATACAGGCAAGCTCTGGAGGAGCAGGGGGCGCAGGCAGGACCCCGCACACCTGCAACCCGATACAGGCAAGCTCTGGAGCAGGGGGCGCAGGCAGGACCCCGCACACCTGCAGCCCCTGATACAGGCAAGATCTGGAGCAGGGGGCGCAGGCAAGACCCCACACCAGCAGCCCGATACAGGCAAGATCTGGAGCAGGGGCGCAGGCAGGATCCCGCACACCTGCAACCCGATACAGGCAAGCTCTGGAGCAGGGGGCGCAGGCAAGACCCCACACCAGCAGCCCGATACAGGCAAGATCTGGAGCAGGGGGCGCAGGCAAGACCCCACACCAGCAGCCCGATACAGGCAAGATCTGGAGCAGGGGGCGCAGGCAAGACCCCACACCAGCAGCCTGATATAGGCGGAGCTGGAGCTGTTCCTCAGATTATAAACACGGATTTTGGTAAGAACTTACCTGTAAAATCCTTTTCAGCGAAGGAAGGAAGAGAGACACAGTATTCATTACTGATGGGTAGGCGGAGCCCAGATCAGGATGTCACCTCAGATCAAAAGAGTGCTGACTGGCTGGCCCTCCAGCTCGGCTCCTCCTACTCAGCTCCAGTCGTACCAAAGCTTTTAGGAAAAGAGCCAAGATCACCAGCGGAGCAACATAACCCCTTCTGAAGGAACTCAGAGAAAAAACACAAGGATACAGGTTATGCATGCAAAGAAAGCCAAAAACCACAGAGTTCCAGGTACTACTCACGGAAACCTGACTACTGCGATGAGCTGGCGATGCTGGAACAGAGCCTAGCGCGCTGACCTCAGCCCAGATAATCGCTA